>PVKC010038489.1:0-12654 GCA_004027635.1 Crocidura indochinensis
CCTTAAGATTTACAGCAGATTTATCACAAGCAACTCCAGGCAGTGGTAAATTAATGAAAATAGTCAACAAAACTGACATTTCACCAAGAATATTTTACCAAGTTAGACTCTTATTCATATTTAAAGAAGGATACACAGCTTCACAGAAACAAAACAAAACAAAAATAAAACAAATATCTACAGCTCAAAAACTTTACAGATTGAAAAAAATAACTTAAAATGAACTTTAAAGTGATACAAACTCACAAACACAAAGATGGCATAAAATTTCATGACAATAATCTCCCTCAATACCAATGGACTGTATGCACTAATCTATACAGAATGTCAAAATAGATAAGAAAATTGAATCTGGACCTAAGTGATAGCATAGTGGTAGAGCATTTGCTTTGCATGCTGCTGACCCAGGATGAACATGGGTTCAATACCTGGCATCCCATATGGTCCCTTAAGCCAGGAGTGATTTCTGAGTACATAGTCAGGAGTAACCTCAGAGTGTCATCTGGTGTGAACCAGAGAGAGAGAGAGAGAGAGAGAGAGAGAGAGAGAGAGGAAGAAGAAAATTGAATTCAACATTCTGTTGCCTACATGAAACTTATTTGAACACTCAGAGCAAACACTGGCTCAAAGTCAAAGGTTTGAAGACAATCCTTAAACAGGGACCTCTCTTAGAATGGCTGAGGTGACCATAATATATTAGATGAAACAGACTTCAGATTTAATAAAATTATGAGAAACAGGGTCATTTCTTTTTTTCCCCCTAGGTCAGCAGCATGCAAGGCAAATGCCCTACCACTATACCACTGCTTTGGCTCCCAGAGACATTTCTTAATAGTCAAGAAATATGTATTTCATGTAAAAATCACTCTTAAACATAAAAACACCTAATGAAAGGCCAGAAATATACTTAAAACCAACCGCTAAGAGATGTTTAAAAAAGACATCATAACAACATAATAGTAGTTAGAAACTGTAACCCAGCTCTGTCACTTCGTGATAGAGCAGTCAAACTAAAACTCAAATATACACTGCTTTTGAAGAAAAAATTAAAAGAGAGGGCTTAGTAGACATATGGAGAGATTTCATCCTCCCAAAAGCCAACTACACATTCTTCTCCAGTGTACTTGAGACATTTCCCAAAATAGGCCATATGCCAGACCTCAAAACATACCTCCAAAATATCCAGAGAATAGAAATTCTATTGTCTTCACAGACAATGATGCACTAAAAATAGAAGTGAATTACAAACAGAAATAGAGAAATAACATTAATATCTAAAAATTGTACAACTCACTACTGAACAACCACGGGGTCAAAGAGGAAATCAAAAGATTCCTGGAAAAATATGAGAATGAGGATTATGGACTATCAGAATTTGTAGGATACAGCAAAAGTGGAAAATTTATAACTTAAAAAAACTATCAGGAAGGAAGAAAAAATCTACATAAGTAATTTAATGGTAAAGCTTAAGAAATTGGAAAATTACTTTGAAAATGAACAAAAACCAGGCAGGAAAAGGAAAATAATTAAACTTAAAAAAGAAACTAATGAACTGGAAAAATGCAAAAAAGAATTGTCCAAACAACCAAAGAAAGCAATAATTGGTTCTTTGAAAAAAATAAACAAGATCAACAAACTACTAGTATTACTCACAAAGAAAGAGAGAGAGAAAAGAGAGGGGGAAGAAGGAAGATAATCCTAATAATTTAAATTAGAATGAAACATGGGATGTCATGGGAAATTCAAAAGGTTACTTTGAGAATTTTTATACCAAAAAAAAAAGAGAGAGAGAGAGAGAATCTTGGAAAAATTGAGAAATTCTAGGAATAACCTCCTAAATTTAAATGCATATTATTTAAAATATCTAAACAGATACAGTACTATTGAGGAATTCAAAATGTTAATAAAATTCTTCCCCAAAACAAGAACTTTGGTCCATATGGATTTACTAGTGAATTGTTTCAGACCTTCAAAGAAAACCTACGGTCAATACTTTCAAACTCAACTAAGAAATTGAGGAAACAGAAATATTCCCAGTTCCTATGAAATTAACATCACCCTGATATCAAAAGTAGACAGATGCCACAAAAAAGTATAACTGGCTGATATCCCCAATGAATAGAGGTGCAAAGATCCTCAACAAAATACTATTAAATAGAATCCAACAATTAATCAAATAAAAAAGCATGCATCATAAAGAGGTAATATTCATCATAGGGATGCAAGGATTGTCTACCATATACAAATCAATGAACTTAAAACTCAATACACCATAGCAATAAACGAAAAAAATAAAAACCATTTATTCAACCATATCAATGGTATGCAGAGAAAGCACTTGGCAAGATCCAATACTCATTCATAGTTAAAAAAAAAAACTCTCAGCTAGATTGGAATTTAAAAAGTTTCCTTAATATACACATGGCGAAAATCTAAAAGCCTTATCTGGCACAAGACAAGTTTGCCCACTTTTACCACTTGTATTAAATATTGCACTGTCATGGCAATTAGGTCTAAAAACTATATCAAATACATACATAAAAAAGAGAAGAATTCAATCGTTCCCTATTTGCAGATATTATGATAATCTTATAAAACTCAAACTCCTGAAAAAAAATCTTCTAGGAACAATAGATCTCAACAGTAAAGGAGTAGTCTACAAAATTAGCACACAAAAAATCCATGAAAAATCCATGGCTTTACTGTATACAAATAATGAAAGAGAAGAAAGATATACTTAAAAAGTAGTCCCCTTCCCATTAGTGTTTCAAATAATAAGTACCTTGGAATCAAATTAACTAAAGAAGTGAAAGTCCTATACAAAGTAAACTACAAAAAAAAAATGATTCAAGAAGTCAAAGAGGAAACAAGAAGGAAATGCATCTCCTGCTTATGGGTTGGGAGAATTACCATAATTAAAATAGCAATATCTCTCAAAGCTTTGTACAGATTTAATGTAATTTCTGGAAGGATACCTATGACACTTGTCAAAGAAATAAATCAATCACTTCTAAAATTCATAAGGAGCAATACACTTTCATGAATATCTAAAGCAATCCTTGGGAAAAAGAAGACGGAGGCATCACTTTAATCAACTTCAAACTCTACTATAAAGTAGTAGCCATTAGAACAGCCTGGTATTGGAATAAAGGGACACACAGATCAGTGGAATAGACTTGAATATTCTGAGACTAACCCTAGAATATATGAGCAACTTCATAAAGGGGCAAGAAATTTAATGACTGAAATTAAACTACAAATATGTTTGTAGTCATGGTGCTTTAAGATTTTATTTTAAAAAAGAGAGAAAAATAAAATTTAACAAGGAAAGCCTCTTTAAAAGAGGTGTTGAGAAAACTGGTCAAGTTCATGCAAAAAATGAACTCAGTCCTCGCTTTAATATCATTCACAAAAGTCAAATAAAATAGATTAAAGATCTTGGTATCATATCTGTAACATAAAGTACATAAAGGAAAACGTAAGCAGAACACTCCATGACACTGAAGGTAAAGGCATTTTCAAGCTTGAAACATCATGGACCAAACAAGTGGAAGCAAAGATAAACAAATGAAGTTACATTAAACTGAGAATCTTTTCTTTTTACTTTTTTCTGTTTTCTTCTTTTTCTTTCTTTTTCTTTCTTTCCTTCCTTCCTTCCTTCCTTCCTTTCTTCCTTCCTTCCTTCCTTCCTTCCTTCCTTCCTTCCTTCCTTCCTTCCTTCTTTCTTTCTTTTTTTTGCCATACCCGGGGTTACTCCTGGCTATGCACTCAGAAATCAATCCTGGCTCTGGAGGCCATATGGGGTGCTGGGAATCAAATCCATGTCAATCCTGGATCAGCCACATGCAAGGCAAATGCCCAACCACTGTGCTACCACTCTGGTCCCTCAGAATCTTTTCTCAAATAAATGGTGATTAGGAGAAAAAGATTATGCATGGTAATGTTGAGAAACTATTTACTTAGTACTCACCTTGAAGGCATTAATATCTAAGATATATAAGTAGAGATTAATTAAAAAAATAACCTAATCCATCTGAAACTGTGGGGATAAAATATACATTCCCTCAGAGAAGAAATATAAATGGCCAAAAGTTACATGAAAAGTGTTCACCATCACTAATAATAAGGAAGATGCAAGTCAAAAAACAATGATATAGCTTACAGCATAGAGATTGGCACACATTACAAAGAACAGGAACAAGTGCCGGTGTGAATGAGGAAAGGGATTCTCATTCACTGCTAGTGGGAATGTTGACTGGTCCAGCCTTTTGGAAAACAATGTGAATATTCCTTAAAACAAACAAACAAACAAACAAAAACAAAAACAAAGCCCTAGAACTTGAGCGTTCCTATGATTTAGCAATACTTCTTTTAAGAATATAGTCTAGAATCCCAAAAGCACAACGCATTTTAGGTTCATTGAAGTACTATTTATAATAGTCAGAATTTTGAAGTGACCTACATGCCTAAGAACAGATTAGTAGATAAAGAAACTGTGGTGCATCTATATGTAATAAGCTATTATGGAGTTGTTAGGAAAAATTTGCTTATACATAGATAGGTATAGAGAGTATTATGCTGAGCAAAATAAGTCAGTCATTTTATAGATATAAAATGATCAAACTCATTAGAGGGACATAACAAAAAAGATAATATGGTAATAATATCCAAAATCAGCAGAGATGACAGCAGTTCATGGTTGGAAGATTGCCACAAATAGTGGGTAAGTGCAATAGCGCAGAAGAGGAACCACTATGACAATGATAGTTGGAAATGAGCACTCTGGACAAGAAATGGGTGCTGAAAGGAGATATAGTGATAAGCAAGTTACCTTTTCAGGAACACTATTGCAAACCACAGTGTCTAAAAGAAAAGAGAGAGACAAGAGAGATGGAGACAGAGAGAGAGAGACAGAGAGAGAGACAGAGAAAGAGACAGACAGAGAGAGAGAGACAGAGACAGAGAGAATGTCTACCCCAGAGGCAGGCAGAGGGTAAGTGGGGAACTGGGACATTGAGGAAGGGTACTATGCACTGGTGAAGGGTGTTATACATTATGACTGAAATTCAATCATGAACAACTTTGTAACTAAAAAAATAATAGAATTATTGGGGTCGAAGCCATAGCACAGTGGTATGGTGTTTGCCTTGCAGGCATTCAGCACAGGATAGACCACAAATATTCAAATCCTGGCATCCCATGTGGTCCTCTGAGCCTGACAAGAGCACAGAGCCAGGAGTAACTCCTAAGTGCCAGGTGTGATCCAAAAACAAAAACAAAAAAGTACAATTATTATTAATATCCCTGTAACCATGATGTTTCAATAGATTAATTTTTTAAAACATTTTATTCAAGAAAGAAAAAAGGAAAATAATTATAAAGTTCTACACCATTAAAAAAAACAACACTGGTGAGAGCAAAGACCCCAAACTTTATCAGAATCTTTTAAAGGACATTGCAATCTTCTCATTGTTTACACAGAAAATTGAGTTTTGCAGCAGCATGATGAAACAGAAATAGTCTGCAGTGTCTGTAGGTGATGTGAACTCAGTAAGATATATACAACTCATTAGAACTCTGAATAAAAGATTTACTATAATTTTGTCATTTTTTCCACAGAAATAATTTAGTCCTGTAATGGCATATAGTACATTGGGAAAAACTTCTCATATAACATGTTTCTCTTCTTTTTATTTAGATATTTATCTATTATTTACTAAAAGGTCCATACCTATTCTCAAACTTCCTTTGCCTTTAACAATTAAAAGAAAAATGAAAAGGCTGAATTTATTATTGCTTTAGACATCATATTTATAGTAACTTTAGTAGTATCTCAGGGAAAGAATATATGTTACTTTAAAATTTTGGATGATGCTTGAGACAGCCTCCACTCATTAGTCTAACATTTTTTTCCTTCCACTCTTATTTTCCATTGATTTGCTTCTTCCTCTGTCCTCACTTATTTATAGCTAGATTAAAGCACTTGTTCTGTTCTGTATAGCTTAAGTGTTTTTGCATCAAATTAAAATGTTTCCCTTAACCAGTCCAAAACAAATCCTCTTTCTTTAACTAATTTAAGAGAAAACATATTTTTTTGCTTTGTAGTCACATTGAATAATCAAGGACCAAGAAGAATAGAGAGAATTTACATAAGAAGAGCCATCTAATCACCATGTTAGGCACAAATATCCTCTAAATAGATGTTATAAACTAAACAATAAGATCAGATGTTAACAGAAGCAATAGAGTGCAAAACATAGAATTTTCTTGCCATTACTATATAAAAATAAAGATTCTAAATGAAAATCCATTTCAATTACATGGTGTTTCATAAACAGATTAAATTGTCAAATTTTCTAAGAGTATATTTCATATATACTTATTTTCAAATCTTTTTCTCAACTCACTCTTTAATATCAGTTGAACAAAATATTTGATGGAATATATTTCATACAATCTATCACAAGTAACATATATACATTTTTGCGTACTTTGTTACAGGTAACATTTTATTTGGTAATTATCATGCTCAAGTCTCTATTACTCACTCTATTAAATCCCTGTGAGGTTTACAAAATCAATGTGCATGTTTCATAGATTACTTCTGTTTAACATTATAGAATTTCTCAAAAATGGCATTTTAACTCTCATTTTAGAAATAAGAATGGAGGACAGAAGTTAAAGTGCATGACCAAATTACCATCTTTGATATGAGCTATGTGACAGAGTTAGGACTTACAATTCAGGGAAACTGGATGTCTGATGCTCCATACCACTTTCATACTTGTACAGATCTAGTGGGAAAATTGTGATTGACTTATTCATTGACATATTTTCTTGCATCATTATTACATTTTAATAATAAATTCATGCAAATGGAATATATAGGTTAATAATATATCTGGGACGCATCATAAAACATTTTGGGGCTAAAGAGAGATACAGGATTAAAACAATATCCAATCATATAGCCAACCATGATTTGATCTCTAGCATCATGTAGTAGTTTCTTTAGCATATATATAATCCCTCTAGGCTTATATATACATACATACATATGGAATATATGTATATATATACATATATATACATATATTCCTCATTCTCAGGGATGAGCCCTGATTACAGACCAAGAGTAATCCCTAAGTACTGCCAAGTGTAGTCCCAATCCCCAGCCATCTAAAAGTAAAATTCTAGGGAAAAATAAAATAATTGAAGAAGATAGCACATGGGTTAGAACACCCAGCTGGATTAGGTTCCCTGCACCTGACTCTGGATCTCCTCTAAGTACTACCCAGGTTATCCTGATGGTCCTTGGCAAGAAGGGCCCAAACAGCACCATAAGATCTTCAATTGAACTTCTACCTTGGTTGACTGACAATCACCAGTAGTGTCTCTCAAGCTTCCTGAATTCTACTTTGGGAACACCTAGTCCAAATAAAAAAGAAAATGTCTTGAAAAAAAAAAAACACTGAGAGTAATGGAATGTTTAAAGATAATGAGCAAAGTTGAAGCTGAGTTACAGATACATAGGAATTTGTAATGCAATTTTGCCTATTTTGTGTATGTTTAAAAAACCTTCTAATGAAAAGTTAAAGAAAATAAAGAGGATATTTAAAACACTCACTTGGGAACATAGATGGTGAATTATTCAAGTAAATGGTTTCCTTCTGATGTTGGCAAGAGTAATTCTGGAGAAAGTCCATGACAGCAACTTTTAGAGTTCTAGATCTAAATATTCTGCTTAAACTCATGTTTTTGTCCACAAAGAAAATTTGGACATTTCAGAACCCATGCACCAAGGACTAGTACAAAGTAAAAATATGCATAAAACCTACAATTAAAATTCTTTCTTAAAGCAATAAAACCTATTTGAAAAACTAAAGAAAAAGAAAATAATATGTGAATATATTATTTTCACTTCATATACATTGGTATAATGTTTAATAAAATTAGATAACATTCAGTTTTTCATAAAATGATAAAATCAATAATATGTACTAATTTGTTATAGAATAAAAATGGAGAGTAACATTCATTTCAAAATTGTGTAATCAGACTACAATTTTACTTGAGATCCTTATGTTATTATAGGAGAAAACTAAATGGAGTAAAAATATATGTATATTTTATGTGTTTTCATTTTTTTTGGTTATTTGTTTGTTTGGGGGTTGCACACAGCTGTTTCAAGATTTATTCCTGGTTCTGTGCTCAGGGGCCACTCCTTGTACTTGGGGTGGGGTGGGGCGGCATGTGTGATGTCAGGAATCAAGCTGGCATCAGCTTCACGCAAGACAAGCACCCAACCCACTTTTTTATAGATTGTTTATAAATTATTCATATTTTGGTCCTGACAGCTACTCTAAGGCCACTTGGTAAAGGAAGATATAGAAAGTGAAAAAGGATTGTAAATCATTCTGTCTTAGTGACACAAGATAACACAGAGCAAGTTATTAAATGGCCCCTAAAGGTATGGATCAATCAAGATAATTTTCTATATTTTTACTAAAAAGATACTAACATGTTTTGTTTAAGTAGATAACTGCCTAAAATGGTTTTAAAAGTCATTGATTTTTTTCAGTGTGACCTCTCTGGAGTATTTATCGCATCAGGCAAAAAAAAAAAAGGACAAAAATCATGCAATCATTTAAGATGTATTAAAGTGTGTTTGGCAACATTTATCATCTTTTTATAATAATATAAAAAATCCTGGACATTCCTGCTATTACAGGAATCTTCCTCTACATAATAAAATCCACATGAAAAATTCACAGTCTACATTAAACTCAATGATGAAAAACTAAATTTTCCCTCTTAGATAAGAAAATCAGAATGTCTACTGTTGATTTCAACTATTCCATATAATGTTGAAAGTCCTAAAAAGAAATATTACTCAAAGTTTTCAAATTGAAAAGGGAGGAGTAAAATGGTTACTATTTGCAAGTACCATTAATGATAGACAATCACAAATACTCTACGAAAACATTGTTAAAATTAAATAGGAACTACACCTGGCCAACACATATATGATCCTACTCAAGACCCCTGAGTCTTGCCAAAAGTGACCCTAAGTAGCCCTCAGCAAGTGGAGTTTGGCCTAAATCCCCCCCAAGAAAAATAAAATAAAAAAGTATGTGGCAGACTGCAATATTAAATGCAAAAATATGCTCTGGTCCTAGGGAACTAGTCAGACTAAAAATAGGTACAAGGACTAAAGTTTGACCTTATTACCACAGGCACTCATAGCACCAAAAGGATATCTAAGCACTGCCAAGGTTGACTCTAGTGCTGCAAGGCCTAAACTAAAAAGAAACCCAAAGAAAAGCATCCCAAGATACATCCTAGTTACAATGATGAATCCCATTGATAGGGATAGAATACTGAAAGCAGCAAGATCAAAAAGGGAAATTACATTCAAAGGAGCATCCTTAAGATTTACAGCAGACCTGTCACAAGAAACTCTCAAGGCCAAAAGGCAGTGGTGGGATATAGTGATGAAACTCAACAAAACGAATCCTGAAATATTGCACCTAGCCAGACTCACTTTCAAGTTTGAAGGAAATATACATTGATTCACAGATAAACAACAACTCAAAAATTTTACAGACTCAAAACCAGCCTTGAAAGAAAGACTGAGAGGTCTACTTTAAGACAAGACAGACCAATAGATACACAAAATTTCTACATAAAGATGACACTAAATCCCATGACAATTATCCTCTTTTAATGTCAATGAACTAAATGCACCTGTTAAGAAAAACAAAGTGGCAAAATTGATCAAAAAGCTTAATCCAACATTTTGCTGCCTACAAGAAACACTTCTAAATAGTCAGAACAAACATAGACTCAAAATAAAAAGCTGGAAGAAAATCATCCAAGCAAACAACTCCCTTAAAAAAAGATGAAGCGGAGGGGGAGGCTAGAGCAGTGGCAATGGAGAGGTAAGACTGCTGCCTTGCTGGTGCTGCCTAGTACAGAACACAATTCGAGTCCCCAATGTTCCATATGGTTCCCCAAGCCAGGAGTAACTCCTGAGCATCACTGGGTGTGGCCCAAAAAACAAAAAAGATAAAAATAAAAAAGAGGAGATCACTAGAGCTACTACAGAGACTCAAAGGGTAATAAGAGACTACTTTGAGAAACTCTGTGCCATGAAACATGAGAACCTGACTTGGACTTTTATAATCTTCCATGGTTGAACCAGGATGATCTAGACCCATCATTATGGAAGAAATTAAAATCAAAGTCTTCTTCCCAAAAAAGTCCAGGCCCAAATGTAGTCACTAATGAATTCTTTGAAATCTTTCAAGAGGAATTGCTACCAATCCTTTGGAGGATCTTTCAGAATATTGAAAAGAAAAAAACAAAAATACTTCCAAATACTTATTATGAAGCTAACATCACCCTGATACCAAAACCTGATAGGCATGCTGCCAAAAAAGAAAACTACAGACCAATTTTCCTGATAAACACAGATGCAAAGATCCCGAAAAATATTCTGGCAAATAGGATCCAGCACTATATCAAGAAGGTCATACACTATGACCAAGTAGGTTTCATTTCAGGAATGCAAGGATGATTCAAAACACATAAATCAATCAACATAATACACTGTATCATCAAAAGGAAAAATAAAAACCGTATGATTGTGTGAGTAGATACAGAGAAAGCATTCCATAAAGTCCAACATCCATTCATGATAAGTACTCCCAACAAGATGGGAATGAAAAGAACTTTTTTCAGTATAATCAAGGCCATCTACCACAAGCCAATGGCAAGTATTATTCTCAATGGAGATAAACAAATACCTTTCCTCTAAAATCTGTTACAAGTCAAGGCTGCCTTCTCTCACCACTCCTATTTAACATAGTGTTAAATGTTCATGCCATAGCAACTAGGCAAAAACAAGATATTTAAGGGCATCCAGATAGGAAAGAAAAAAATTAAGCTCTCACTGTTTAAAAGCCCTAGGGATTCTATCAAAAAACTTTTAGAAACAATATGTGCTTAGAAAAGTGGCAGGCTACAAAATTAACATGCAAAATTCAATGGACTTCTTCGTCCTATCACCTGTGTAAATACCAAGATCTCTACCAAAAAATATGGTTTTGTCAACCATAAAAGAGCAGAACATCTCCTGGCACCATAAAAGACCTTGAGGTTGGATAATGAGTATGTCCAGAGCCTGTAGTTATTCCCATGACAGTATGCATCAAGGTTGGAGAAATCCTGTCTGTCTCTTTTAGGCCAAGAGAATTCCCTTTCTAATTTCCCCAATACTTACTGTGCCTTTACAGGAAAAGCAATAAACCAATAAAAAGGAAAAAATACCTAAAAACCTTGCCACACAGTTCCTCCTTCCTTTTTCCCTTTCATCTTCTTGTTCTTTAATTGTTCTTTATTATTGCTGTTTGTATTTTTTCATTGCTTGTTTTTTCTTTTCCCTTTCTTCTTTTAAATTGATATTGATAGTTCGTAGACAAACTCATTTGTTTTTCTCTTTTTTTCTTTATCTTATTTTTCCCCCAACAGAACCATAGAACTTTAATCATCTTGTTCTGCCACATATATTGGGGGTGGGGGAGTGGATGGTACTAAGAGCAAACAGCCTCTTGAACATTGAGTGGAAATAAAAATGATCAGACTTAAATGCCAAATACAAAGTCAACTACAACAGAATCAAGATACCAAATTTACAACAAGTTATATACAAAGAGACCTGTTACACTAGCAGTTCAGGGGTCAAAAGAAGGAGGTATGTTATGCATGCTTGGACCAGGGGCTGAGGGAGAAAAACGCTGGTGGTGGGAATGACCTAATTTACTGTCACTATCTTAAATATAACTGTGAATGACTTGTAATTCACATTGGTCATAATAAAAATTAAAAAATTAATGGACTTATACACGAATAATGAGAGAAGAAATGGACAATAAAATAGCAATCCCATTTATGTTAGTGCCACAGCAACTCAAATACCTTGTAGTCAACTAAAGAGGTGAAGTATCTATTTAAAGAAAACTACAAGACTCTGCTTCAAGAAATAAAAATGGATATAGGAAATGGAGACACATACCTTGTTCATGGATTGGGAGAATTAACATCATTAAAATGGAACTACTTTCCAAGGTAATGTACAGTTTTAATGCAATTTCTCTAAGGATACCCATTTCATTATTCAAAAAAGTGGATTAAACACTGCTAAAATTCATTTGGAACAAAAACACCCAAGAATAGCTAGAATAAACCTTAGGAAAATGAATATGGGAGACATCACTTTTCCCAACTTTAAATTGTATTACAAAACAATAGTCAGCAAAAGAGAATGATATTTGAATAAAGACAGAACCTCAGATTAGTGGAATAGATTTGAGTATTCAGAAAATGTTCCCCAGATATGCAATCAATTAATTTATGATAAAAGTACAAGAAATGCAAAACAGAGTAAGGAAAGTCTCTTCAACAAGTGGTGTTGAGACAACTGGTCAGCCACATGCACAAAATCAAAGTGAGACCTCCATCTAACACCATGCACAAAGGTCAAATCCAAATAGATTAAAGAACTTTATACTAGACCCAGACCATACAGTATATAGAATATATAGATAAAACATTCCATGACATTGAAGTTAAAGGCATCTTTGTGGAAGAATC
>PVKC010038490.1:0-12739 GCA_004027635.1 Crocidura indochinensis
TTTCACTCTTGTGGATATTACTCGGTGATTTTTAAATTTCTTTTGCTTTTAGTAGTGGATGCCAAATTTTTCCCTTCTCCTTTTCTTAACTTTTTATCTCAAACAGAATAGCACAACTTGAAGTATTCAGACTCATAAATTGAGGGGAGAAAAGGATGTTACCAGGGCCAGTCATATGACCATGCAGTGTGAATAAAAACATGATTAGGCTGGAACACCAAACAGAATAGATATCTGACCCACAACAAGCTGCTAAGTGGAGACCAGTTACACTAGTATCTGTGGGGGGAGTGGGGAGAGCAAAGGAGGGAGGGAGATATGGGAGACATGCTGGGAACAGGAGTGGAGGGAGGACAATATTGGTGGTGGGAATGCCCTTCACTCATTGTCACTATGTACTGTAAATAATTCTGTGTAATGAACTTCAATCACAATAAAAATTAAAAAAAAATAATAATAATAATAATATTATAATAATAATAGCTGATAATATTTCCTAATTTGGATTTGTATTTCATCATCAAACATTAATTGACAATAAATGTGGAGAAGTTGTTTCTGTATTTTCTATTCTGTTCTATTGCCCTAAATGTCAGTTTTTATACAATACTGTACTGTTTGAATAGCAGATCTTTGTAATACAGTTTGTGTTGTTTTGGCAGAGTTACTTTCACTATTTTTTATGCCTTTTTGTCCCACAGAAATTTTAGACTATTTTCTATTTGTGTAAAAATGCCAATGCTATTTAATTGGGATTACATAGCAGACAGTCCTTCTTTTTGTGTTTTTGTTTGTGATTTAGGGCTACACCTGGTGGTGCTGGGGACTTACTCCTACTTCTGTGCTCAGACCATTCCTGGCAAGGCTCAGGGGACTTTCTGGAGTGAGGCAATCTAGGGATCTAACTTAATGGCCACATACCCCCAGACTATCTCTCCACCCCCAGACTTTTCTTCTTAATCCACCTCTTAACACTAGCTGGTTGTTTCCAGTTCACAAAAAAGCATCAGAGTCCCAAGTAGAAACACTAAAGTTAATCAAGAAAATAGAATTCCTGGAAATAGCCCAGGTTCAGATCAGTAGTACAACCAACTGAGGCTACTGTAACCAGGGGCTGTAAACAGTATTGTTTCAATCAAAGTCCCTGCTCTATCCCAGAAAAGCCCAGGAGGTCACATTCCACCACATAGGAGCAGGCTACAGCCAACATAGGATCACCATGGGCTGTAGAAGGTCAAATTCTTTCTCTAAGCAGAACTGAGTCACGATGCAATTGTTATTTAGGATTTGTCCTAAATAGCAGGCCAAAACCTGAATTGACCTCTTGGTGGCTCTTCTTTCCAGCCTTCTTCCCTCCATTTAAAGTTTTTTGCTTGAATATGCTCTCCATAAATCTCCTGTCCCAAAATCATGTCTGTTTTTTTTAATTTAACCAACTTAACTTATAGATTGCTAAATATTCATGATAACAGCAACACTGATTATTATGTAATTCAGTATGCACTCCATATTTCCCAAACTGTCACAAAAGGAGGTTATAAATACTGTGCAGCAATTGACTTCTACAAACCCCAGGCGCTGTCAAAAGAAAGTATATTTGATTCTAATACATGGACAGTAGAATTCAGAGACTATAAAAGCTAGGAGAGATAAAATAGCCAGAAAAACCTGCTCATAGAAACTCTGGAAATAGGTCTCAGGAAGAGAAATTAGCAAGATAGTTAGGGTATACACAAAGGGAACATGCTGAGATCACCCGTCTGAACCAACAATCAGCTTTCCTTAGGAAACAGCACACAGTGCAGTTAGATTTCAGACCCAAGATGCAACCTGACATCTGGTCTACCAAAGGGTGTGCAGTAGAGGGAACCTCAACAGGAGTCCTGAGATCTGAGGTCCACTATGGACAATTCCACTGACTAATGTCAGAGCAGGACATTCAGGCCCACTGACAAAGAAAAACACAAGATCATGCCCTCCAGAAACTTCAGATGAGATCAACAAGACTCAGGAGCTGCTATGAAATCCCACAAGATTTTTGTTTTTCTCCTCAGATCTGTATACAAGATATAATAAGTCCCTCATGCAAAGATTTTGCCTTCTTATTTATGAATCTGATTTTCTTTTCCCCTGGAGGCTGCCAAAATCCAGGGACAGCCTTTGTGCTCACTGCATCTCTGCCTCAAACCATAGTTTAAATATCTCACTGATTTACTTCAAAAGAATAAATCTACCAAGCTACATTCTCATAGCTGAGCAGTCTTCATTGCTTTTGCACAAAACTCTTAAATGATCATGCTTGTGTTGCATTCAAAACCTGAGATTAACCCAGCTGGATTATTCTACCAGGTAATTAAGACATAACTGTGGCCTTGGTAAGGTTGTGAGGACACCAGTTCTCAAGTAAGGTTAACACAAACTACGAAAGGTGAGATTGTACTGTTATCAGTTACAGCTAAAGATTAAAGATTTGACTGCTGTTATCAATCGATCATCTAATTGGATCACAACCTGACTGGAATTTCTGCTCATTTATGAAATATACAAGTAAGATGGAATTATTTCTTTTCAAACACTTCAGCAGTAGTATCCTTGGGAGGGAGGATGTATGTGTCAGTAATTAAATTTGAGAAAAAAATTTAATATGTTTATGGGGTAAGGTAAAGTAAGATAGCAGAGTCTCTTTAGACTAGGGCCTTATTGTAAGTAATTCTATATCTGTGACATTCTGATTATGGGATTAATTACTGTACTCACACCTTGGCTTTGAAATAAGACAGAAATAAATTTTATCAGGGGCTTTTTATTGATGGATCTTGTAAGTTTGGTTAGCATTTCACTATTCAGAGACTTGTTTTTTTAAATAATAATACTCTATTAGAAAAAATATTATGATGATCTGGGAAAATATAGTGTTTATAATATAATATTTAACACCATGACTGAAACCAAGAAAATGCTCTATGGTAGCATCAATGTTCAGAAAAGCAACATAAATAATGGTTCAGATCCCAATAATGAAGTCACAGAAACCTGGGCTAATATTTAATCATTTTCTCCTCTTTTATCTATAATACCTTAAGAAAAACATCTACTGTGTAATTCTAAGTCTTAGTTTCTTTGACTATAAAATGAAGATAAATATTCCTGTCTCAAAATATTATTGTTCCTTTGGACAAAAAAACACCATAATTGCTTATGCTATTTAGTATGCCTTCTGGCTTAGAGCATTAGTAAATAAAGTCAGCAATTTTTTTAATTTTTATTGTGGTCAAAGTGAATTACAAATTTTTCAATGTAATATTTAAGGCACATAGTGACAATGAATGAGGTGCATTACCACCACTAGAGTTGTCCTCTCTCCACCCATGTTCCCAGCATGCATCCCATGTCTCCCTCTTTTATCCCCCATAATGCTAGTGTAACTGTTCCCCACTTATACAGTTTGTTATAGATTGGGTATCAATTCTGTTGTCATTGACTTTGGGTTTAGTGTTCAAGTCTGATCATTTTTTATTTCCACCAAATGAACATATGACTGTCTGGTCTTGGTACCACTGGGGTGGGGAGGACAAAAAAAAAGGCAAACAAAAAAGAGAAAAAGTAGGAGGAGTTCGTCTAGGTGTTATACATATTCATTTATAAGAAGGAAGGCAAAAAAGAAGAAAAAGGTAACAAAACAAAACAAAATAAGACAGTAACAGCAAAATATAAAAAGAATTAATAAAAGAACAAACCAAAAACCAAAACCATCAACTATGAAGAAACAAACAAAACAAAACAACGTAAAATAAAAAGCAAAAACAGTTAAAAAAAAAACAGACCAACAAGTACTTAAAAAGGGTTTTGGCAGGGGCCAGCGCAATGGTGCTAGAGGTAAGGTGCCTGCCTTGCCTACGCTAGCCTAGAATGAACCGCGGTTTGATCCCCCCGTGTCCCATATGGTCCCCCAAGCCAGGAGTGACTTCTGAGTGCATAGCCAGGAGTAATCCCTGAGCGTCACCGTGTGTGGCCCAAAAAACAAAAATGGGGGGGGGGTTGGTTTGGGGTTGTTTTGTTTGTTTGTTTGTTTGTTTTTGCATAGGTGTGATAATTATTTAGGAAATTAGAACTGGAATTCCTTGGTCTAAAAGATACAGGGTTTCTCTGCCCTTGAAGCAGACTGCCATGGAAACAACTACAGGCTCCATACTTCCTCATTTTCACACCCCAAGGTCTTTTTATAGTGCCAGGAAATATTCTGCTCAGATGTAGATAATGACATCCCACCTCTGTAGCTAGAGATCTTGTTATTTGTGTAGGTTATAGGGCGAAGGCAAGAAAGAGTTTTTCTTTACGGTTCTAGAAGTTCTGCTCCAGCACTGTTGTTGTAATCAGTCTTCTGTAATTAGTGATCTTGGTTTTTGCTCAGATCCTAGGACAGAGCCTAGGATATAGTCTTTCAGCATGATTCCAGAAGTTCTGCTCAGTCTCAATTGTCAAAGTCAGACCTCTGGAATTAGAGATCTTGTTTTTTTGTACGAATCCTAGGTTGAGGTCTAGGCTAGGAACTTCCTCATTGATTCCTCCATAGGTTCTGTCCAGTTCATGTTCGTCAAAGTCAGTCTTCTGTAGATAGCCTAGGGCAAAGGATGACATGTCTCCTGATTGCATCATACTGTTAAGTGATGAGATAGGGCAACCCTCTCTTAGATCAAGTTGTTGCTGTTTTCTCATGTCAGGATGTCATATTAAAACTGGTGCAAGTTGGTGCCAGGGCGGTATTCAGAATTTCCCTGGGAGGAGTTTGGTTCCTGGTGCTATTTCTGATACCTGTGCTGGTTCCACATCTGGGATCTGGGGTTCTGGGTTGGATGGTCACTGTCCAATTACATGGAAAAGTCAGCAATCTTTTAAGAGACAATCCTAATAAGGTCATGGGAGTTGACTTAGTTAAACGCCTTTATACTTCACAAAGAAGAAAGAGAAAGACTTTAAGAATAAAGGCCCAAGTATAGTTAAGTAAAAAATTTATAGCTACCTATAATATTAGGGTGGTAATATTGATTTTCCATCTCCTCTAGAGATGTATTTTCTTATTACATATCAAAATCAATATGCATAAGTAACCATGTGAACCAATATGTGCCAGCATTTCTTAAAATATGCTGTTATATAACTTTATGTTCCCTCATGTAAATTTTTCTGAGTTCAATCAATCTGTTCTGCCCTCTTCTCCCAGTCAAACTGATGCTCCTAAAAGCTAAAAAGATAGTACAATGAGTAACATGCTTGCATTGAACATGCTCAGCTTCAGCATCCTATATGGTCCCCTGAGCACATCCAGCAATAATTACTGAGAGCACAACAGTAATTCCAGGAATACCCTGAGCATCACAATTTTTCGATGCTACTAAGCATGTCAAAGTTTCTTACTCCAGATTCCATAGAGATATCACCAGCCAGGTCCCCAAATTTTCCCATCTGGGAATATTTTCCAAAACTTGCCTTATGAAAAGATAAAAATTCATTATTTTATTTTATTTTTTGGTTTTTGGGCCACATGCTGTGACGCTCAGGGGTTACCCCTGGCTGTACACTCAGAAATTGCTCCTGGCTTGGGGGACCATATGAGACACCTGGAGATCGAACCAAGCCCTACTGCTGTGCCTTTGCTCCGGCCCCTCAGTCTTTTATTTTTTAAATCATTAATGTGTTCTCATTTTATTGTTAAAAAATAAATTGGGGTACTAAATGGGTAAATAATTTTCCCAAGAATACCTCCTAAAGAAGGATCTAATCAAAACAAAGTTTTCCCTTTTTGCTGACGTACTATGATTAAAATAGCATTTATATTTATGCTTTAGGTATAAAATACTAAAAACATACCCATCCCTAAAATATCAATATTCTTCCCTCTGTGTTGTTCTTACCCTCCTTATCATCCTTGCACCTCTCACCCTAAATTGGTAGCATCTGTTCTAGTCTTTTGTTTATTTTATTTTGTTTTGAAGTGATGTCTTGCAGATCTAAAGCCTTTTTTTCTTGTTCTCTGCTCAGGATGATTCCTGGTAGTGTTCAGAGAATCGTAGACAGTGCCTTTAAATAAAATAGAATCATTCACATGCAAAGCTTCTTCACCCCTTCATCATTCCAGTCCCAGATCAGTTTTTTAGCCATAATCTCAGGATTTGTTTTTATTGGCTCTTGTCTTTTCTCTTATTTGACTGATGTTCCATATAAAAGTGGAATCATTTCTATATCTGATTCACATCGCTTAGCATGACATGCTATAATACCATCCAACTTACAGCAACTACACAATGTCATCTTTTCTAATAGTGAGTAGTTTTCCATTGTGAATATATACCACAGTTTCCTTCTTCCCTCATCAGTTATTAAGTCTTTGAACTGTTTCCAAATCTTGCTATTGTATATAAAGCTGCAGTTAATGTTGGTATATAGACATATCTTTTCAAAACAGTGTTTCTCTATTCTTCTCTACATTCCAAAGAGTCAAATCAATAGGTCATGTGAAAAGCAGTAGGGCTTTTGCCTTGCACAAGGCCAACCCAGGACAGCCCTACCACCTGAGTCACCACTCCAGCCCCCATGTTTGACCGGAAATACATATGTTATAAAATCTCACATATTTGACTATATATTTATATATGCATATATATACACTCTGGCATTTAATCTTTATTCTATGCATTGAAATATTGCCCCCTTGGGAACAGTGAGGTGGCACTAGAAGTAAGGTGTCTGCCTTGCAAACGCTAGCCAAGGAAGGACCGCGTTTCGATCCCCTGGCATCCCATATGGTCCCCCCAAGCCAGAGACAATTTCTGAGCACTTAGCCAGGAGTAACCCCTGAGCATAAAATGGGTGTGGCCCCCCAAAAATAAAAGAAATATTGCCACCAAACCACAGTCCTTGCCATAAGAGAAACAATGTAATTTCTAACAGTCTCAGAATTACATAGACAGAAAGAAGTTAAAATGACTAATTTGGGGAATCTGGAGAGCAAAATAGCTGGTATACCCACTTGTCTTGAACATGTGTAGCCTGAGTTCAAACCCTGGTACCAAAGCACTACCAGGACTGATCTGTAGGTGTAGCCAAAAAAAATTATTTTTTCATTTTTACTTCTCATGATTTGAAAGTTAGTAGGATCTTATTATCTAAAACATTATAGGGAGATGTTTGTTTTTTGTTTTGTTTTGTTTTGTTTGAGTTTATAAACTATCATTCAGTAAAATGTTTTGCACCAAAAAAAATTGATTTCGAGGACACAGAATTTGCCATTAACCATTAGCATTCAGAATCCAGATTCCCTCCCTATTAACATGATAACATAGCCAAACTTATTTTCTAAAATAAATAATACAATAACTGCTAAAAAACTGCTGTTAGAATTAAATAAGATAATAATGCAAAACCACAGAGTCTTCATTGCAGTAATAAGTAAAATGTGTTGCTGGAAAGAAATTACAAAGAGTAGGTGCTTGCCTCACACAAAATTGACCAAGGTTCTATCCCTGCACCATGTAGCCCCCTTCCCAACAAGCCTGACTAAGAGTGATATATGAGCACAGAGCCAAAAGTAAGCTCTAAGGAAGTTAAAATGTTCTGAAAGTTCTCCCACCCAAAATACAAAATGTGTGATATATGCAAAACAAGACAATAACAAAAATCATAAACCTTAAATTCACATTCACATTTGAACAAGGAAAATCAGAAAATACAATGTTTAGAAAAATAAAATTCAAATTCTAGGTCATGATTATATATTTGTAAAAAGCAAACTCTGGGGACTGGAGTGGTGGTGCAAGTAGTAAGGTGTCTGTCTGCTTTGTGTGTACTAGCCTAGAACTGATAGCGGTTTGATCCCCAGGTGTCCCATATGGTCCCCCAAGTCAGGAGCAATTTCTGAGTGCATAGCCAGGAGTAACCCTGAGCATCATCGAGTGTGGCCCAAAAGTAAAAAGAAAGAGAGAGAGAGAGAGAGAAAGATTATTCTTACATTTTAAATTTAAATTCTTAAAATTTAAATATTTAAATACACAGTCCTGATTAAAGGAACGTGATACAATTCAAATGCACAAGAATAAAAAGCAATGAAAATTATAGGAATTCATGGGAGGAACTTAGGAGTAAGAGTAATAAAAGAAAAAGAAAAATAGCCCTTCCCTGACCAATAGCAAGACTTATCAGGAACTAGGAAAAGTTACTAAGTCAATTTCATTTCCAATATTTCATAATGTTATGTTTAACTGACTTTAATCCAACTAAAATAATATCTGTATTCATCATGTATAATAATATCATGTATTCAGTCATTTGTATCCAATGTATATGCCATAAACATGGCATAGATGAAAGGAAAATTCTTTCAAGATCCACAGTTAGTGCATATACTTAGACGTTGACAAAAGAATTGTGAGATACAGCTTGGATGATGATCAATAGCTGCTATTTTCAGAACAAAAAGTCAAGCTCACAAAGAAGTAAAATTCTGAAAGTTCTCTGGCTTGTTTGCATAAACAAACTTCAGCTGTTTAGAGAAGGAAGACATGCAATCTGCTCTTAGCCAGTAGGCAACTTTTCTTCCCAGTCTGGTTTTTGGTGCAGGGAACAGTGGAAAGCCATATTTCACAGTGTATTCCTTTCACTAATAACTCCTACTTAAACTGAATAAGATCCTAGCATCACCTTTGTGAGAATTTTCGATTGTTTGGGGCCAAACTGGTGGTTACCAGAGCCTGGTAGTGCTCAAGAAACAATGAGTGGAATCAGGGATAAAACTTGAGTTGGTCACTCCAAGTACCTTACCCACTCCAATACATGTTAGGAGTGGTATAGATTTGAGGAAGAGTGATAATATAGTAGGTAGGGTTTTTGCCTTTCATGCAGTCAAGCCAGGTTCAATCCGTGGCATCCTATATGATCTCTTCAATCTGCCAGGAGTGATCCTTAACTCTAGAGCAGGACACAACTGGGTGTGGCCCCAAAATTATAAAGTTGTAAAGATTAAAGTCAAAGGAAAATTATCACTTTATTAACATAGGATATAATTTACATGTAACACTATGTAAGCTTAAGGTACACTAACATGTTAGTTTGATATACAAGGAGATATATGACTGTAATTATTGCATTAACTATATCTCTAGGATTTAAAAATCGTGTCTTTTTTGTAGTGAATACATTTAGAACTGGTCTCTTAGCAACCTGAGGTTCATAATACAGTGTTGATGTTAGTCACGTTATTGGGCATTAGATCTACAGAAAATAGTAATGGCAAGTTATATGTTGGAGCAAAATACCTAATAGATTAAACTACAAAATTATTGAGCACATGATAAATAATTAAAAACACATATAGTATATATATGGCTATGAAGGAAGAATATTTCTAAATTTTCAAGATTCCAACTGAAGTTATTATCTATGAACTTCCATGAGGAAGTCCTCCAGGAGAAGAAGGAATTCAAACTACTGAGTCTAAAAGGGGTAAAACTAAAAATCAAGGTGTGGAAAGCAAAAGGAGTGAGAATGAAAGCCCCAAAAATGGATGAGCAAATAGAAATACCCACAAATAGAGACTCCATGGATGATCATGTGGAAGGTACATGATAGAGCATTTTTGTAGCTGATGGATTTTAGAATCTCACGAGATTCTTACCAACCCACACTCTATGTGTCTCTTTTCTCCACAGAAATTTCCAAATATAAATCAAAACTAATTTGAATTTTAAAAAATAGACCAGCTCATAACTCAGCTCCAAAACATGTTGGGAAAGAAAAAAAGATAACCAAAAATCATCAGCCATGTTAAAGATTACTCCATGAATCATACATAAAAACACAAAAACAAAGCATCTGTCTTTTTTGGTCTCAAGATTTTGACTTCATTCCCATCCTCAGATCACAAGTTCACCTTGAATGCATGGCCAAAAATAATCTCACCACTGTAACTGAGTTTATTCTCATCGGCTTCACTGATTACCCCAACTTGGAGATTCCCCTCTTCGTGGTGTTTCTGGCTTTCTACCTAGTCACTATTCTTGGGAATTTGGTCATGATCATTCTGATTCAAGTGGACACCCAACTCCACACCCCTATGTACTTCTTCCTGAGCCACCTCTCCCTGTTGGATGCATGCTACACCTCAGTCATTATCCCTCAGGTCCTGGCCACACTAACCACAAAGTCCATTATCTCCCATGGGCAATGTGCTGCCCAGTTCTTCTTCTTCACCATCTGTGCAACAGCAGAGTGTTTCCTGCTAGCAGTGATGGCCTATGACCGCTATGTTGCTATTAGCAACCCACTGCTCTACACAGTAGCTATGAGTCCCCGAATCTGCTGGAATTTGGTGTTGGGAACTTATGCCTTTGCCATAACAGGAGCCATCCTGCGGACCACATGTACCTTCACCCTTTCCTTCTGTGATGATAATCAGATCAACTTCTTCTTCTGTGACCTCCCACCACTCTTGAAGCTCTCCTGCAGTGACACCACAAATGCTGAGATTATCATTATCTTCTATGGCAACTTTGTGCTTTTGGCCAATGCCACAGTCATCCTGCTTTCCTACCTGCTCATCGTCAGGGCTATTCTGAAGATGAAGTCTTCTGGTAGCAGGGCCAAGACTTTTTCCACATGTGCCTCCCACCTCACTGCTGTGGCCCTTTTCTTTGGGACCCTCATCTTCATGTATCTACGAACTGGTTCAGAAAAATCTTTGGAGGAAGAGAAGGTGGTGTCGGTCTTCTACACCGTAGTCATCCCCATGCTGAACCCTCTAATCTATAGCCTGAGAAACAAGGATGTGAAAGCTGCTTTCAGAAAGGTCATTGGCTGATTCCAGGAATCCTACAGCCTAAAAGCTGAATGACAACTTTTCTTTTAGTTTGTATCTTGGCACATCAATATGTCCTAATGGGCAGCAGCACTCTCTGATATCTGTATACATGAACACAGAGATAGTACATATAAGAAAACCATAAGGTGGTAAAATTGTGTTTGTGCAAACCTATAGTGCTTACTACCACCTCTAATGCAATTCTTAGAACCCAGAAAAATCAAATGTCATAATTCAATTAATATTAAGTTTATTTATTGCATGCCAATTTTCTGCAAATTTGCTTTCCCATCCTTTCTCTCTTTTGTCTTCATATTTTTTCCTAAATTTAATGTCTAATTGCATCTGGGAATGCCTATTCCCAATAATAGTGCTAACTCTATTGTCAAATATTAATTTATCAAATAAATTACTATTTGAGTTTATAATTGTGTTTTCTGCTTTGTTCAGTTGTCCTTTGTGTGTATTTTGCCAGTATCATTCTGTTTTGATTACCATACCTTTATATTTAAGTTTGAACTCCAGCTTTGTTTTCCAAAATGCCTCTAGCTTTGTTTTCCATTCTTGGAATTGATTCAGCTATTTGGGCTCTACGGTAGTTCCATACAAATTTTTGAAACTGTGTTTTCTAGTGCTGTGAAAAACTAGCTTCTAACATAAAAAATTGTATTGAAACCAATCTTTCCGTTCTTAAAACAATAATGTTTTATATATGTATTAGGATAACTCAGCATCTGTCACAAAAAAGTACTTTTTTTTAAATACCAAGAAGCCAGTCTTTCTTGATCCATCTCTTAACACTCTCTGGCTGCCTCTACTCCACATGTTGGTAACTGAAGCTCTGATAGAAAACCTCTGAAATCAATCAGGAAGAGCATCCTACAGCATCTCAGGGTTAATCAGTGCAGACACCCAAGGATGTTATGACCATGGCCTAAAAACAGTCCATGAGTAAAGTCTTCTCTGGAGCACTGTCATTGGTCAAGGATCTAGCTTCTCCCAGAGAGACCTGGAAGTCTCTCTACTTCACAGGAGCAGTCTACAGTCAACGCTTGATTGCCAAGAATGACAAAAGGCAAATTCTAGTTTTGAGAAAAACTGTGTGCATGCATGGTATAATTGCTACTTAACTGTGACCCAAAAGCATGATCCAATTGCAACCACTTCTTTGCTGAGTTCTTTCCTGCTTCCTTCCTTCCATTTTAGGTTCTTTTATTTTTTCCAATCTACGTGTATCTGGTTTATGGACATAATTAAAGACTTTTTATAAACCATCATGGTAGTTCATGTAGAACATGGACAGAAGATTATGAACATACTACAACATTCCAACTCCCCTCTGTGTACTACCAAAATGAGAACTAGCCACAAGAAAACTCACAAAGTCTTCATCTTTTCTATGTGGGCAAAGTGTCAAGCAAGGATTGACATTCCACATTTAGCGTGTTGTTTAGCAGCTTCTCACAAGCCAATCCTGACTTGCAGGAAATGAAGTGAAAATGGCAGCAGTTTCCATCTGAAAATAAAATCTAAAAAAAAGGAGCCTTGCTCTTTTGAGGGTTTCCACCTCAAAAGGGAGATTGAAAGTCTAGATTGTCTGACGTCAAGTAACCAACTACCTTTTAGAAATCTTGGGTTAATGAGTAATTGGGATTTAAGAAGTCACCTCATGGGGCCCGGGAGATAGCATGGAGGTAAGGCGTTTGCCTTTCATGCAAAAGGTCATCAGTTCGAATCCCGGTGCCCCATATGGTCCCCCGTGCCTGCGAGGAGCAATTTCTGAGCATGGAGCCAGGAGCAACCCCTGAGCACTGCCAGGTGTGACCTAAAAACCAAAAAAAATTAAAAAAAAGTCACCTCATATGAAAGGTGGAAAGGAAGACAGGACAG
>PVKC010038491.1:0-12736 GCA_004027635.1 Crocidura indochinensis
AGGGAGGAAGGGAGGGAGGGAGGGAGGAAGGGAGGAAGGAAGGGAGGGAGGGAGGGAGGAAGGAAGGAAGGAGGTTCCAGAGTAGAGACCTAGGATAACATTACCATGACTTAGCAAAGTATATAAAGGTCAGCATATTTGTATCTTATTTTGTTTGTACATTGCATTATTATGAAATATGGCCCAGAAGAAAACCTCCATACAAGTTGCATATATTTCAAGACAGATGTTCTGAGTTTAAGGAAACTTTTGAAATGTGCAATAGCTTGCCTGCCTTTGACCCTGTGGAAGACACTTTATTGTCAGCTGTCTTCTATCCAAATATCCTTGAGAAATACCTTGGAACGAAACACAATGCCTTGCCATGAAACATGCAGAATATGTGAGATATCTGCATTGATATTGATATTGATGTTGATAATGATATAATATAGATCACTGACTCCCAGACTTTGGCAATCTTTTAAATAGAGTATATTATATATCACACTGATTTATCATACTTATATATCAGGTTAGAAGTATAACATATTTATGACTTCACTGGGAAAATTATTTCCAGATTACTTAATTATAATCCTTTATAATGCATAATTAATGCAAATGATATCATGCTTTTTTTTTAAGAATTTCACTTTTGGGGCTGGTGAGGCGGCACTAGAGGTAAGGTGTCTGCCTTGCAAGCTCTAGCCAAGGAAGGACCGCAGTTCAATCCCCCAGCATCCCATATGGTTCCCCAAGCCAGGGGCAACCCCTGAGCATCAAACGGGTATGACCTGAAAACAAAAAAAAAGAATTTCACTTTAGTGGAACTAAATTATTTGTTCAAATATGAATAATATGTATATGTTTAATAAGGTTTTATATTCATTTTAATATTATCTACCTTTATCTCCAGCCTTAGTACTATTCAAGGCATTCATATGACCCATATTATTTTTTAACTTAAAGAAAATGCATCACATAGTTTACATAATTGATCATTATATATTTATTTCCTGATAGTTAAATCAAAGTTGTTGAAAAAATAGAAAGAAAATATGAAAATAACATAGAAGAGAAGAAAAGGGAAAAGAAAGAAAAAGTAAAAGTAAGGCAGAAGGAAAGACAAAGAAATGAAGAGAAGAAAAACAGGAATAAAAAAGAGGACGAGAGAAGAAAAAGAAAAAAGAAAGAAAGAAAGAAAGAAAGAAAGAAAGAAAGAAAGAAAGAAAGAAAGAAAGAAAGAAAGAAAGAAAGAAAGAAAGAGAGAAAGAGAGAAAGAAAGAGAGAAAGAGATGAAAGAAAGAAAGAAAGAAAGAAAGAAAGAAAGAAAGAAAGAAAGAAAGAAAGAAAGAAAGAAAGAAAGAAAGAAAGAAAGAAAGAAAGAAAGAAAGAAAGAAGGAAAGAAAGAAAGAAAGGAAAAGAAATTACAGTAGCAAGTGCAATTGTGAAAATTATTGTATCTCCAATGAAATCACTAAAACAAAAGCAGAAGACTTACTAAGTAAGCTCTTGTTGGTAGCTGTCCATTCTGTTAAATTGAGGTGTACCTTTAGGGATGACAGCAGCAAAGAAATGAAGTTGCCCAGAAATTCAAAGTACTATTACTGATATTACAACTTCTAGGGGCATGAATTCAGCTGCCAGGCCTCCTTAAAAAAGGAAGATATGCAGGAGGGTGCCTGCAGTCGCTCTAAAAATCCCTCATGAGATCAGCCTAAAAACCATCGTAACTGAAGTGTGGTCAGATCAGTGTCCCCAAAGGGAATTGGAAAGAGCCAGTGATGAATCAGGGCTACCTTGTGGGTGATGGAGGCAGCAGGTGTGGCTTTGGCAGAAGTGGGCGCGTGGCCCATCCTCTCCTCCTGAGATGCCAGCTTTGGACTGTAAGGACCAGTGTAGCCATAATCCATCACAGTTTGGTTTACATTTCATTCGAGAAAATGGTGAGTCTATGGAGCAGGCCTGGTTCAAACATGGCGACTGCTTTTGTGGGCATGGTTACAGCTGCCAGGCTTCCTGGAAGAAGTGAGATATGGGAAGAGGGTGCCCACACTAAATAGAAAAAGCCAGCTATTGCCAAACTATCACCATGAAATCAACAATAAAAAATATATTAGTCAATAAAATTAATGAAAAAAAATGTTTTGTGTTTTTTTTTCCACTCAACAATATGTAAGCCACTATGTTTAAAATAAAAATTGTTAATAAAAAAAAAAAAAGAAAGAAAAAGTCAGCTATGTGTCCTGAAGGGAATCGTAGAGAGTTAGTGATGAGGCAGGGCCAATAAATGTCATGTGGAAGTTAAGGGGGTGCGTAATGACTAAGCAATAGCTATTAACAATCAAAGTTCACTAAGCTCCTTGCAGAAGAACATCAATTATTCATGCCAACTAAACCAATGCATCAGTGTGTATGAGAACTGTGCATATGAGAACTATTGAAAGAGTATGTGCAGATACAAACACTTGGACCTCAATTTTAGAAGCTCTAATGAAACTAACCATCATGTAACACAACAGTCACTGTTTTCAATAAATTCTTGACATATTATAATGCAGATTATCCTAGAACCCTCTGAGTTGTTGTTGTTCTTTGTTTGTTTAGTTTTGGGACCACACCTGGCAGTGCTCAGGGATTACTCCTGGCTCTGCACTCAGAAATAACTCCAGGCTGGCCAGGGGGACCAGGTGGGATGCCAGGGATTGAACCTGAGTTAGCTGCATTTAAGGCAAATGCCTCTCCACTGTGCTATCACTCTGGCCCAAGAACCCTCTGAGAATTATTGTGGCACTAAGCTATAAAGTCAATGAGAAACTGAAGGGTTGTTGTGATATAATAAGAAAGTTATGAAATGACTTTTTGTCTCCTTTTCTACTACGAAGCTCCTAAGCCCTTGGAATATTTTAGTAACAAAACCAATAAAAAAATACCTTTTGTTATGCTGTCAAGGTGACATAGGCAGGATCTGGTTGCCAGGAGATCCAATCTCCTGTGATTCAAGAACTAAAACTTTCCATCCCACCCCCAGATCTCCAAAGAATAGAGTAAATTTAGAGATAAAAAGCACAAAACATTTTTATTAATATTATTTACTAATCTATTTTTGTTGATTTCATTGTTATAGTTTGGCTATTGAAATGGATATCTCCATTTATATTTATTTATTTATTTTCTTCTTTTCTTTTCTTATGTGCTCTGCCAAATTTTTTTGATCTCGATACCATGGCTTTTATATGGTGCTTATCCCCCCCTTTTTTTTTGAATGTTCACTGGATATTTTATTTGACAGTTCTTTATGTACTGTTGTGGTGCTTCACCTTCTTTTTCCCCTTCGTCTCTCAAACCAAGGATGAAAGCCTCTAGGACTCAGCCCATTTCTAGAGTATTTGACTCTTTTTTCTTTTCTTTTTTTCTCTTCTCCGGGTTATTACTTTTCTCTTCTTCAAACAAAACCACATAACTTGAACTAACTAGTCCCACCTCCCAATTGGGGGGGGGGGTGGATAAGGAAGGTACCAAGACCAAACAGGTGTAGGACCAATAAGTAGTTAGCTAGGCACAGAGGGGACCACTTACTCTGGCAGCCCCGGGGGTGAGGGAAGAGGATATGGGAGGTAGGTTGGGAACATAGGTGGAGGGAGGGCAATTTGGTGATGGGAATTCCCCTGATTTTATGTTAACATGTACCTAAAGTATTATTGTCAACGATATGTAAGCCACTATGATTAAAATAAAAATTATATTAAAAATAATTCAAAAAATAGTCAATTGTCAAAAACCCAGGATTTTCCCAATCAAAATAAAACTTCATAAAATCCCATCCTAAAAGGGGTCAGGGAAATAGCACAGCAGTAGGGCGTTTGCCTTGCACATAGCCAATCCAGGATGATTGGTGGTTTGAATCCTGGCATCCCACATGGTTCCCCATACCTGCCAGGAATGATTTCTGAGTCAGAGCCAGGAGTAACCCCTGAGCACCGCTGGGTGTGGCCTAAAAACTAAAGCAAAAACAAAGTAAAGGAAGAGGTATGACTAGGTGCCCGAGAATAGATGAGTGGATAAAGAAACTATAATTCTATAGTATTCACTATGCAACTATTGGGAAAAGTGAACTCTTGAAATTTGCTGATACATGGATGAGTATGGAGAGTATTATGCTGAGAAAAATAAATGAATCAGAGTGAGAAGGATAGACATAGAATTATATTAAAAAAAACCAGATGGCTGGTATTACTATCAAAAGATAATAGAGACAAGCGCCAGGAGAACCACTCCAAGCTTGCCACAATAGTGGAGGAGTGCATTTAAGGCAGAAAGGAGACCATGATGGCAACGATAGTTGGAAGTTATCATTCTGTACAAGAACTGGGTGCTGAAAGGAGATAAAGTGGCAGGCATGATACCCTTTCAGCAACAATATTGTGAGCCAAGGTGTATACGAGGATAAAAAGGAAGAGGAAATGATAGAGAGGTGAAAAAATGTCTGCCAAAGAGGTAAGTAGGAGAAATAAATAGGGAGGATGGGAGGCAAACTGAGGACATTGGTGATGGGAAATATGCACTAGTGAAGGATGTTGTATATTATATGGATGAAACTCAATCATGAACAACTTTGTAATTGTGTATGTCACAGTGATTCACTTAAAGAACTTATTTTTTAAAAAATAGGATGGGATTTGAGTTTGTAGATCTGTAAAAGAATATGTAGACCTTGATAAGAACAATGTGCTTGGAAAAGGCTAAAAGCTCACCATGCTTTTCCATACTTTGATTAATCATCTCTTCTAGCTGGATGTTCCTGAAGTATATCATTTCAAAACGAACCAGAGATCTAGTAAGTAAAATGTTTCATGAATTCTGTGGGCTACTCTAGCTAATTAATGGAACCAAAGGAGGGTGCTGTATGGGCCTCTAACTTCAAGCTACTTGGTATGAAGCACAGTGAACAAGTTGTTACTTGGAGAAAAGGACATATCTGTGTAGCTCTGTCCTTAGCCTGTTCACTAATGTCAAAATGTTCTTGAATTGTAGGGTGCATATCCAGTGTTTAAAGAATCACATTGTCACCTGTGCCCAGAACTCTCATGGTTGCTGCTCTATAAGAAATCGTAGCTCAACAAATCTCTGAGCAAAATAAAAATTATAGCTCAACAAATTCGAGCAAAAAGTGAGCATTTTAGGATTGTTATAAAAATTATTTTTGGGAACTCACTACAATGTCCTATATTTTCCATGTTTATATAAAATGTACCTAAATTTTAATCACTGGTATGTTAGTTAATGATTTAACGCCTATCTCATAAATAAGTCTAATTCTAAAAAATTGAGAGTATTATGTTTTAAGTGAAAGACTTAATTGGAGATAAAAATAGAGGTTACAATATTTAAAGGTTGATTTTTTCATTCCCTGCCCAAGAATTGCAGGAGATAATTTATTTACTCTTTCATTGTTGCTATTCAAATCCTGTCTGCTGTATAATGAGTTAAAGAATTCCTTTTATGCCCTCTACTGGATATTTTAAGCTAAGCATAAATTACACTGGAACTGAAATAGTAATATACATGATCTTCAAATCTTCTTTCATGGCATTTTAAAATTAAAATTTAGTTACGTCGGTTCACTGAAGTCAGAATTCCTTTTCTGTGCTTTAAATGCAAATATTTTCATTTATTTAATTTTGATTTGATTTGGCTTTCTGATTTGGGATTACACCTGGAATTACTTACGAGCTACTATGGCTCAGTTCTTATGGTTCATTTTGTAGGAGCTCAGAAGACCATGAGGTTATAGGGATAAAGCTTGGGTCTCATGCATGCAGAGAATGTGCTTAACCCATTTTGGTATCTCTCCAGCTTCACAATACAAATTTTAGAGTCAGTCCTTCCATTACACAGAAATTATTTGTGGAGGGAAAAGGAATGAACAGATAAGTTTTGTTTTTAATGTCGCTTTTGAGCATCTTTAGAATGGCAACGTCTTTATTGTAATCATACCCAGAGACAATAGAGATGATGTGTGAAAGGACCAGCCCATGATATGAAGCTTGCCACAAAGATTGGGGAGTACAGAAAGAGAAATAACTACACTGACACCTATCAAGACAATAGTAGTGAGTGAGAGAAATAGAATGCCTGTCTCAAAGAGTGGCAGGGGCTAAGGGAGGAGGGAGAAGGAAGACACTGGTGGTGGGAAGGTTGCACAGGTGAATGGGGGTGTTCTTTTTTATGACTGAAACCCAACTTCAAATAAGTTTGTAATCATGGTGCTTAAATAAAAATATTATTTTTAAGAATCTATATAGACTATATAATTTTTAAATAAAGTAAATAAAAAAGAGGGGGAAAAAAGAATGGCAACGTCTTGATTAGGAATGTGACTCAGTAGTAGAATACTTGTCTTGCAGATGTAAAGCCCTGAGTTTCATTCCCAGAAGCACAATCCTCAAAAATAAATATATAAAAATAAAGTGGCAATGTTACGGTGATGTTTAAGAAGCTTCTATGCTATTTGAGAATGTTACCGTATCTTCAGAGTAATATCAACTGACAGGTGGAAAGTTGTAGTAGAAGGAGCATAACAGAGTCAGCCTATTAATGAAGCAACTTTCATATTAGCTAGCACACTCACACCCAGAATCTATCAGAAGGAAAGTCAAAAAGGACTGTTGCTTGATCTTGTAGCCTTTCCTCAGAATAAAATGTTCTGGCTATCTTAAAGGATGCTCCCCAAACAAAACAGCTCATCAAATCACTCCTCTCACTATTTAAATAACCAAACATAGAAACTCAATAGTAAGTACACAGCTACTGCCTTTGGCTACCATTTACTCTCACAACACATCTCAACCTCTGAACTCTTTGGATGCCCAAAGTCAAGTGCTTGAAAAATTAAGACCTGGTCTACACTGCAGCGATTACCCAGGTCAGTCAAGTAACCAAGAACCTTCAGGCAATATGAAGGGTGTCCACAGATGTGAGGATCTGAATGAACTGTGACCTTCAGATAACATCCCCACAGTGTTACTGCGTGCCCCAGTTCAGTCAGATTGAGTAGGAAAGTTGCAATTTCCAGCCTATAATATTTTTTCTGTTCAGCATGATAATAAGTAAGTTTTAGGGTGTACCTATAAATGCTTGGAACATTATTCCTGTTTTTTTTTCACTCTTGATGATATCATTATGTTCTATATCAGTAAACTAGAAGCATCTAGTAATTTTAACCAAATTACGTAGTCCTCGAGTACTAAAATTTAAAGCAAATCAAATTAATACGAAAGCCTAGTGAAATTAACCCAATATGGCAAACCCAAAGGGTATGCAGAAAACTTTGAAGGTGCTTCAAAGTTGATAGCTATGAATGAACATATATACATATACCAGGGAAGTATAGAGTCATGCATTAGGTGAAATATTTCTGGGAGGTAAACAGTTTTTTTCTGTTGTCATTTAAACTAAGTTCTCTGTCACACTTCCACATCAAGGCAGCAGGGCAGTTTAGGTCTGGGTTACCTGTGCTTTAAAATGATAGAAACCAATGGGGAAAAGTCCCAAATTTCTTCAGTATATTTATTTAAATTAAATAGAAAAAGAACTTTTTAAAAGTACAGTCATGACTAGTATACAAATATAAAACAAACACATATCAAAGATTTTGTTATCTAGTCAATAAAATGTGGGGCTCAGATAACTCAATACAAAATCCAAATCAATAAATATAGTAAAAGTGCACTCTGGTTTTGAGAATGATTCTACACACTTACAAATGCTTCAGAATAGGGAAAATATAAATCAAGAATAAAATTAATTTTCAGGGGCCCGGGAGATAGCATGGAGGTAAGGCGTTTGCCTTTCATGCAAAAGGCCATCGGTTTGAATCCCGGTGCCCCATATGGTCCCCCGTGCCTGCCAGGAGCAATTTCTGAGCATGGAGCCAGGAGTAACCCCTGAGCGCTGCCGGGTGTGACCCCAAAAAAATAAAAAAAAAAAAAGAATAAAATTAATTTTCAGATGTAAACAAAGTTGGTGCAGTTTTGGACGACGTGAAAGAAACCTGTATCCAGACAGAGTAAGTTTATATACTAATGATATATTTGCATTGCTATCCATTTTCTACAAGTTTACCTCAGAATTAAGAGAACCTGCTGAAAGACAAAGGTACACAATGCTATATGCAGGTATTCTTAGGTGATTAATACATTCTGATGAAAGCTTATTAATCTTGTTTGTTTATTCCAACATCTCTCTTGCCTGACATGTATCAAGTAGAAGAAAAATGAGCATTTCCTTGAGAATGTTCCTTCTTATGAGTGTATCCTGAGGTGAAATCAATAAGAAAAATCAGATAAGTTAATGATTTGCTCGTCCACACCAAACTCTGCAAGTATCAGAGATGAATTGTAAAAGCAAAGATATTTTCACACTGAGTAATTCATGCAGCTAACTTTATTGACATTTCCTATATGCCCTGCTCAACAAAAGCTATTTATTCTCGTGAGTTTCCAGAAACAACTTAGGTAAACAGAACTGAAAACATTAAACCCCAAATAGGGTGAATACAATTCTGAAATTGTATTTCAGGAAAAACTAGCTTTTCTGTTTACCGCTAATGTAGGCTGTCTGACCTGCTGGTTCACCCTTTATTATTTTTATTTTTTATGTTTTTAGAAAATAGAAATGCAATTTTATGAGGCAGGAGAGATAGCACAACAGTAGGGCATTTGCCTTGCCAGGACAGACCCGGGTTCAATTTCCCGCATCCCATATGATCCCCCAAGTCTGCCAGGAGCAATTTCTGAGTGCAGAGCCAGGAGGAACTCCTGAGTGCCACTGGGTGTGATCCAAAAAACAAACAAAAATAAATGCTATTTTAAAATAGAAGAGGAGATGCTTCCTGAAGGAAGTAACTTAGTATGAAACTATTATTATCTTACTCTTTATTCATTTTCTTTGAATTTTCACCATAAAGTCCTTTCATCCAGCCTCCTCATCTTCAACCCAATGCCAGGAAATGCTTTAAAATTCTGTTTAAAATATAGCATTATATACCATTAAATTGATCAAATATCTTACAACCAACATCAAGATGCGTTTAGGTTAAGATTGCTTTTACATCAAAATGATATTCCATTCCAAATAAAAAAAATCAAGGACCTTATTTCCAAGCCCTGAGCATGTCATTGGTGGGCTGCAAAATTGCATGAAAGGTGACATGAAAGATGACTACCAGAAGGTGGCAATGTTGCTTCTCCAAAGAGATCAGCAAGGTGGAAACCAGGTAAGGCCAAGTCTTGACTTCTCGGCCTACTAGATAGCCCTAAAGAATTGAATGCTGGCACTTTAAAGTTTACACTGCACAGTAGTACTTAGAACATATGCATGTCCAAGATGAAATTGCATTTTAGATACAGTATGAGTAGATATGCTATACTGTACCATCGTTCTCTAGAAGATTCTGTCAGAGCTCTACTTGAAAAGTGAGAAGCAACTCAGCCTTAAGAAATTTTAGGGCCCGGGAGATAGCATGAAGGTAAGGCATTTGCCTTTCATGCAAAAGGTCATCGGTTCGAATCCTGGTGCCCCATATGGTCCCCCGTGCCTGCCAGGAGCAATTTCTGAGCATGGAGCCAGGAGTAACCCCTGAGCACTGCCGGGTGTGACCCAAAAAAAACCAAAAAAAACAAAAAAAAAAAAAAAAAAGAAATTTTAAGTATACTTTGGAATAAGCACTATATTCATAAAATCCTAAAACTTTATTCTAAAGAAATTGAAACTTTCCTGGATGCAATGTAATTAGATGTTCCTTTACTTTTCCTTTTATTCCCTCCTTCCCGCCCTCTTTCCTTTCTTCCTTCCTTCCTTTCTTACTTTCTTTCTTTTTCTTTCTTTATTTCTTCCTTCCTTTTTTCTTTTTAATTTCTTTATTTCTTCCTTCCTTCCTTTCTCTCTTTCTTTTTGCTCTAATTTATTTTTCTTCCCAGTGGAAATGAAAGGAATATTTTTAAACTTTCTTCTCAGACAGTCAAATTGCTTCAAACTAAAATTCTGAATAATGTCTGACTTTCCAATCTTCCCATAACCAACATGATATTTCAGAAATGTAGCAGAAGTCACAGTGGTCTATCCATATTTAATAAAAATTCAATACCTAAGAATTTTACAAAAAAGTAAAACCTATTTATTTCCAACTTGAATCATTTCAAAAATACCGTTCACAATATTTATTAACATGTAATGACAAAAAAATAAAAAGTAATTGACTAGAGCTCCTTTTAAAAATATTTCTTCTTTCAATGCCAGGGATCGATCATGGGTCTCACTCCTACAAGGCGAGAGTCCTCAATTCCCAGCCCTAACCACATGTTCCTTAACTTACCTAAACAACAATTCTAATAGCTTGTTCAAAGTCTTTCTATCATGTTATCTGGTTACAATGAAATAAAAGTCACTGGATGGGAAAGAATAGATGTTTCTAGGTTCTGCTTCAGAAAGTTCATTAATCTCCATGAACATCTCTAGAAACATTTTGCCTAACTCTAGAATTCACATAGACCTGGCAGGAGGAGCAACTGTTTAGACTGTTACATTGCTTTTATTTTATTTATTTATCTATTTATTTATTTATTTATTTATTTGGTTTTTGGGTCACACCCGGCAGCGCTCAGGGGTTACTCCTGGCTCCATGCTCAGAAATTGCTCCTGGCAGGCATGGGGGACCATATGGAGCACCGGATTTCGAACCGATGACCTTTTTGCATGAAAGGCAAACGCCTTACCTCCATGCTATCTCCCGGGCCCCACGTTGCTTTTATAATATTCACAGACAATAGAAACAATATGCAGTCCTACACCATTGATCAACCACTCCCCTTTCAATAATCTCGCAGGTCTCAGATGATTTTTCTAGCTAAATCTCTGTACTGAGAATATAGGGGTTGATGCTACAGATGGAAAATGGTGCTTCAGAACTAATTGTCTACCTTTCATTTTTACGTAGCTTAAAGTTAAGAAGCTAAGAAAGGGGGCCTGAGCCATAGCACAGTGGTAGGGCATTGCCTTATATGCAGCTGACCCAGAACGGACCTGGGTTCAATTCCTGGCATTCCATATGGTCCCCCAAGCCAGGAGTGATTTCTGAGCACTGAGCCAGGAATAGCTCCTGAGTATCACTGGATGAGGCCCAAAACAAAAAACAAACAAACAAACAAACAAAGAAGTTAAGAAAGACTATGCAAAAAAAAAAAAATACTAGGACACAGCAGAAGACAGAAACCATGCTATGGCTATAATTAAGTCTTCACACCAATCATGCATTTTAATGTGAACATTTATGGTAATCGTCTCCTATGTTTATTCACTGGTGATTTATGATGCTTTGAACTCGAAATATAAACTGAAATGGAGAAGGTGGTGGATGGGGTTGACTTCCCAACGATAAACTTGTCCTTTCAAACCGCATAATAAATTAAGAAACAGAACCTCCCAAGAATCTCTGCCTCTTTTCTCTTGCCCAATTTGCAATTCCCTCAGACGTAATATCTGATGGATTTTTCTTCTCACTGGGGAAGTTCCGGAATCATGTTTTAATTGTGTCATTTATTAACTGGGAAGTGAACATAGGAAAGAATCACATTTAATAAAAGAGATAATTAACAATCTTCATCCGAATGAAAATATCTAAGTGAAAGAAATCAGGAAATGTGCTAGAGGTTACCCTGAAGTTAGATCTGAGAGTAGGGGGGGAAGGTTTTGGACTCTCAGGAGTGAAAGCACATCCTAAGGTCCAGGTTCCTAAATTTAGTTTTGAATTTGAAATGCTTTTGAGCTTCCGGGGCCAAAGAGATAGCACAGCAGTAGGGCATTTGCCTTGAATGTGGCCAACCCACGGAGGGACCGGATTTGATTTCTGGCATCCCATGTGGTCCCCCAGCCTGCCAGGGACGATTTCTGAGTGCAGAGCCAGGAGTGACCCCTGAGTTCCACTGGGTGTGGTCCAGAAACCAATCAATCAGTAAATAAAGTGAAAAAATTAAAAACATATTTTAAAAAAGAAATGTATTGAGCTTCCTTGGGAGAATTCTAAAGTTTCTCATATGATGCTGCCCTTGGACTGCGTTTTCTATAAACCAACCCAATCCTGGAAAAACGAGCAACATTTCACCATAGACATCACTCAGAGGAAGGTACGTATCTTAAGCAGCCTTCTGAGTAATTCTGAATACTTCAAGGAAACTAAGCCTGCGTATGTGTCTCTCAAGAACACACGAATCCCCACTTCTCACTCTCATAATCCCTAGAAATGTTGTAAATAGATCTAAAATGCCTGGAATGAAGAGGGGCACTGGGAACTTGTGAAACAGCTCATTTTTTGTTTCAGGAAGAGATTCTGTGAGTCTCTCGTGACTGTTCCCACGTCAAAGGATTCATTGGAGTTCTGTTTGTACAAAGTCTAGAGATGTGGCATGCCATGGTAAATAAAATGTTTCAACTAGGACACGATCGCTGCTTTAAGTGGGCTCATTAAGCCAATTACTCATCAGGAATGATGGCTGCCTGCCAGCTAGACTACATCAAGATTCGAAATAGTCACAGGAGATTTCTCTCTCTTTTTTTTCCCCCTTTCTCCTCTTTTCTTCTTGGTTTTGAAACCACACCCAGAGGTTCTCAGGGCTTACTCTTGGCTCTGTGTTCTGGTAATGCTCAGGGAACTCAGTTTGGTACTGGGCATCAACCCTGACTCAACCAGATGCAAATC
>PVKC010038492.1:0-12741 GCA_004027635.1 Crocidura indochinensis
GTGTACATTTTATGTCTTTTGATATAGTTGGGGCTCGTTAAATCCAGTGAAACACGGTGTGTGATTAGGAATGTGGAGAACAGTAGACTTCAACTCTTTTCTATTTTTTAATCTTGTTACATGGATATCAGTAATTATCTTCAATCTTTGGTTTATAATTTCTATTTCTTTAGAGTTTCTTGTTTCTATAGAATAGAATATGTTCCATTTCTGTTTCTATATAATAAAAACTTTACAGACTCTAATTCTGTTGTATTTTGAGGGGGGCAGGGAAAATCCTAAGTAAGGACCCCAAGACTACTCCCAATGGCATTCGGCCAGCAGGTTAGATGTCTAAATGCTTTAGCCTAATGCTGTACTGTTCCTAGGGCCCGTGGATCTACTAGATCCATGATCTACCAGTACTGGCTCTAGCAGGGTTCCACCTGGCTATGCTGAAGATATAGAATGCTGGAGAGGGAGTCTAGTTCATGCTCACATAAGTATGCACCCTAATGCTTGTTCTGTCTCAGGCCAGTGTGTTTCATTTCTCTATTGTCTCCTTTTCTCTTCTGGAGTTCTTTAAGCAGACCTTCCAGTTTAATAATTTGCTCTTATCCATCTCCATCCCCATTAAGCATTTCTTCTGCTGGGCTTCTTGATGTTGGTGGGGCTTATACTGCTGCCTTGATGCAGGGAGCAACTGGGACTTGATCCTGGAGTTGGAGAACTCTTGTTGGTGGATTTGGGGCACCTGTTGGCCACAGTCTCCTCTACCTTAGATTTCTTGAATAAATTCTATTTTCTCTCTATGTCATAAAATACTGCCTGGTAAACTCCCCTTGAGAGGCTCAAATTCTGTCTTTCCCCTAGAATGTTCTTACTCCACCCTGGCAAACACTTTTCATTTGCTCCTTCCTGATCCAGGACTTGAAGTCTATACTCAGGACTTAACTCTGACAAGTTGGACACCTACCTTTTACTCTATAGAAAATGATACGAGTTAAGAGTTGTTGTGTTAGGAGTTGAGTGGTGAGTAGAGTGAAGAGTTGAGTGAGGAGTTGAATTAGGAGTTGAGTTAGGAGGTGAATTTATCTCCTATCATCCATCTGGGTATAAGTCTTTCAGCAGCGACAACTTATGACAAGTTTTCTCAGCTTCCTTTCTAAGTAGGACATGCAATGCCTAAGCATGATTTTCAGCCATTTCCAAGTATCCACTTCTCAGATGGGCACTTTTTATCGGTCCTCACCCCTAAGAAGCTGAGCGCTTCATGTTCTCTGCCAGGTTCTACACTCATAGCCCACCCGAGCCCCCCAACCTCCGCACCATTGTTTCTGTTCACATTCTCACTTGCTAAAAGAATGTTCTTCCTGATTTTCATCATGACTATCTCTTTTTCATATTCACCTTTGTGCTTGGAGAAGGGACATATTTCCCCAAAACAGAAACTTAGTGCATCCTGACTAAAAATTTGTTCTGTTTGAGACTGTCTGAAATGAACTCATTCCCTCGGTTTCTTTTCTGTTTTATTTATGTTTCACTCACTGGAAGGAAAACTTCAAAGTAGAGACCTTAATATTCAGATTCCTTTCTCCTCTGTCAGTTTTGTTAGCAAAGAAATGAGGGCCCGAAGTTACTCAATATTAACTTCCTTTTTTTTTTCTCTTTGTGTGGGGGGAGTGTTTGATCTCCAGCTTAAAGCATTTTATTTCGTGTTTCCTTCCAAGCTCCTGTGAGGGAGGTTGGAATTTGTTTCTTGACCTTCTGTTCCCAACCCCTTTCCCGAGTCAATTAGTATTGGATTTACCTGATTTTCTAGCCTCTCAGAAAAGTACACCAAATTATAATTTCACTGTTTGTTAATTACATAATAGCTCACTGATTGAAAATATGTAGATTGTTTTTAAGTATATGACATTAATTCAAAGTGCTGTCTTAAAATTTGAGATTACTTTATTTGCGGCTGATGGCTTTTCTAAGAGAAAATAGATTTGACTGATATGTGCTTTGGAGCCCAACAAAAACATCAAATGCCATCCTGGTTTCTCTTTGCACCCGCTTTGAATTTCTCCATCTTATTGTCATCAATTTACATCATGCCACATCTAATATCAGAGAGCAAAAAACTACATGCCTTCTCTCCAACGAAGTTTAAAGCCGGCTTTTTTCTTTCTGAAAGCATAACAGTATGATGCTGGTCCATCATCCCTTTACACAAGCATCATTTCTTACTAGCCATACTCGTGTGACATGGTCCAACATGTCTTCTTTGACAATTTGCTTTTGTGGCAGAAAACAAAGCCCTTCACCTGGAGCGGCAAACCTTACAGTTTCTACTGAATGCACTGTGCCCCACATTAAAAGTCTAATGTCCTTCATACAGAAAGAGATGATATTGTTGGTTTAGGTCAGATCGGAGAGCTTTAAAAAAAAATGCCTTTTAACTTTCTCAACAGAAATCCCTTTATTCCCTGTGTCCAAATGAAAGAATTTTCTAAAAGCAGTAAACAAAATGATTAACAGACTGGGGCTCTCCCAGGCAGAAGAGAGCTTTGCCTGTGGGCCTCCAAAGCCTTACTAAAGCTTTGACATTCACGGCACTTAAGCAGAGAGGTACTCCTCTCCACGCACAGTCCAATGTTTATTATGATTGTTGTTATGATAATGAATCAGGCTATTTGTAGCCTTTCACCACCTCAGAAGATCTTCCTTCTTTCCTGTTTGAGGAGATTCAGCAATAAGGCTTTTTTTTTAAAGTGTTTTTTTTTTTTTTTTTGCATCACACTGTTTCCATAGCAACAGATGGGAATGCCATGAATTGACTCCCACAAAAATTAAAGCTGACCAAAGCCTTCAGTCTAGTCCTGAGTTATCAAATCGCTCGTGATAGAAGATAAATGTTTGTTTCCTCCTGGCTCCATTTATTGTTTTTGCTAAATGAAGAGTAAATAATTTTTTATCCCTGGGTTTTAGGAACATGTCATTTATTGTTTGGGGGGAAGATCGGAACTCTTCTGAGTTTTTCAAGAAATGAACATTATACTGAGCTTAATGCTTGTTTTTTTTTTCCCCCTCACCCCTGTATAACATATTGTTGCTTTTTGCTTGAAAGAAAATTTGTTTACCTTTGCATTTTATACTTTTTTAAATTAGGAAATATGTACTCAAATAATATGCCAGGATTTTTAAAAAATGAAATAAATTTTTCATGTTCTCTTTATTCTTTCAATTTCCTTCAGTGTTAACTAGCAATATTTTTTTTAGGATTTTGGGATTAATTCTCTGTGTCAATACATTTATTTTACCTACATAGATTCTTTCAATCTATATAGCTCTATCACATGCTTTAAACAAATCAGTATATCTCGATAGCTTTCCATTTAATACAAACAATCATTCATTGTTTATGATCCGAATTTTCTTTTTACTAACCTATATATTATGGGCTAATATCTTTACCAGTACATAAAAAATTTATGTAGAGTTTTTATGGAGATATGTATCTTAATTTAGCTATTCCCTGTAAGTAATATTTTAGAATTTTTTCACTTTTTTTTAAAAATAATAATGTTGCCTCAGGACTGTTGGACATATATCTTTATGATGCCCTCCTAGATATAAAATTATGGAAAAGTTACTTTACTTTGAGAAGAATACCACAAAAATTCTCCTCCCCAAAGTTGAACAAACTTAAATTCACCAAAAGTGTTTCTCTCATCTTTGTAAATATGGCTAGAAACTTTAGTTTTTCATGCATACCAGAGAGAAAACATTTGATTTGTTCTGTGGTAATTCTATGAAAGATTGACTAGCTTTTCTTGTGTTGATAGGGCAATTTTAAATTTTCGGTTTTATTCATGTCTCTCTTTTTTTTTTCTTCCTATTCTGTTTCTCCTTAAAATAAAAATTGTCCAGGAGCAATTTGTTAACCGTTATTAACCATTATTGTCTGTTTTAAAAATCTATATATTCAGTTTTAGGTTTTCACCTGATTTTTGACATTTATGCAAGCAGGAAAGCATACTCCTGTCACTTATTTCACTCTCACTGTCACAGCACTTCACTTCTGAGACCAGAAGTTTGGGCTGTCACACACTGAACAATCCTCTGACACTGGCTGGTGCCTGTTCCACTAACTCAGTTCTGATCTGTCTACCTGGAAACAGCCTCAGTCCTGTAGGTGAATGGCTCAGTTCCTAAGACTTCCGTCCTCATGATCCTCACTTCCAATAGCACACTCAGGTCTCAGGTTGTCATCAGGACTTCTGGTCAACCTCTATATAGCAAAGCTCTCCCCAACTCCCTCCTGAATCTTGACCACTTACTAGAATAACTCATAGAACTCAGAAACACATTTGTAATATAATATATGGTAAATTATATAATGAAAGATAGAATAATGGAGATAGATCAAGAGAAATACAGAGGGGGGCAGGGCGGTGGCGCTGGAGGTAAGGTGCCTTGCCTCGCCTGCGCTAACCTAGGACAGACCGCAGTTCGATCCCCGGTTCCCCATATGGTCCCCCGTGCCTGCCAGGAGCGACTTCTGAGCGAATAGCCAGGAGTAACCCCTGAGCGTCACTGGGTGTGGCCCAAAAACCAAAAAAAAAAGAAAAAAAAAGAGAGAAATACAGAGGGTGACAACCCAGAGAGTCCTAAATTCAGGAGTTTCTGATCCCAGGGAGTTGGAGTGTACCCCTTCTTGGATACTTTAGGGGTTCTGTCGTGGCTTCCTCCCTGTGGGTGCAACTGGCAGATCATGAACTCAGTCACCAGTCCCCCACCCCATTCTGGAGAAAGGGGTGAGGATCGACAGCTCAAAGTTTCTACCCAAACTTCAGCTATTTTGCTCTTACTTGGAGTGCCTACCTGGAGTTACCTCCATGTCACTACTGCCACTCTGGGATTCCAGGGGAGTTCAGGACTGTGTATTTTAAAAATTTCAAGGGATTTGGGGACTACGTGGCCAGAACTGGGGTAAAAAAAAAAACAAACCTATATTAAAATAGAAGATCTTTCTAGTGCTCTTATTGCCTAGAAAACTATGAGATTTAGGAACTCTATGCCAGGAAGAATGGATCAAGACCAAATATTTATATGTAAATATAAATAGATATAAATAGATATTTACGTATAAATATATTTCTGATTATAAATCACAATATTGCAGCTTTATGGAAGCCCTCAATTTTATATAGTCAGATTTGCATGTCCTTCCTTTTGAAAAGCCTGTCTAGATTTTAATCATCCTTAAATCTTTCATAGTCTAAAACTTTGATAATAATATTTGCAATCCAGGCCACACCTTAGGGGCTTGCTTAGGGGCTATTCCTGCCAGAAGTGCTCAGGAAACCATACAGAGCCTGAGTTCTGCCTTCTTTGGAGTTTACTTGGAACAGAGCACTTTAGGGATCAATTTTGGTTTCACATCTTTTCTTCTAGGCCCTGGGTCCCTGCTCTCCATAACCAGCATCAAATTACTGGAGTGACTCATGCCGGACACATTAACTCTGTGCTGGCAATCTCTGTCATCCCAGAGCTCTGCATCTATTGGGCCCCGTCTGTCTTTCTGCTGACCCCAACAGCCTCTGATCTTTTCAGGCTCCCAAGTTTTGCCTTTCTGAGAAGGGTGAGGCCTGGAGTAAGTACAGGCAGCTTTCATCCAGCTGAAAGGATTTAAGATCCTTTCATGTGTTTTTTTTATGACTCAGTAATTCGTTTTTCTCTAGCACTATGCCAGTGTCTGAATATATCACATTTTATCATAACATTTTATGACTCCCATCACTTGCTGAAGGACATCTTGGTGACTTTCAAATTTTGGCAATTACAAATAAAACTGCTCTAAACAATCACAGATTAGAGACCATTATGTGGACATAGTTTTGATTGGTTTGTCTGGGGTGATGCCCACTGGGGTTGACTGCCAGCTCTAAGCTCTGGGATTCCTTCTGGTACTCAGGATACAGTGTGTGATGCAAAGGAGCAGATCAGAGTCGGCTGCAAGGTATGTGCCCTAACCCCTGAGCTATATTTCTGACCCTCCGTTGATATGATTTTAAACTTCTTTGGATAAATATTAAGGAGTGCAGATTCTGAGGCATATGGTGAGAGTCTATATAGCTTTCTAAGAAACTGTGCTTTTTAGTGTTTTAATTTAAAAATGCTTAAATGTCATCTAGCAACAATTTGTTTTGATGAGTGAAAAGCATTAGAGAACCACCTTTAAATCTTTATTTTTAATTTCTTTTTTTTTTTTTTTTTTTTTTTTGGTTTTCGGGTCACACCCGGCAGTGCTCAGGGGTTACTCCTGGCTCCATGCTCAGAAATTGCTCCTGGCAGGCACAGGGGACCATATGGGGCACCGGGATTCGAGCCGATGACCTTTTGCATGAAAGACAAATACCTTACCTCCATGCTATCTCCTGGGCCCCTATTTTTAATTTCATAATTAGTTATTTCAGTGTGATTTGTTGAAATATTCATCTTTCTCCCCTACCAATTCATTTATGGTTTCTATCACACAACAAATTCCCATTTATATTTGGGTCCATACTGAATTTTTCTTATTTTTTAATCATAAAGAAAATATAAATATTGATCAAAAATTTAAAAGAGAACAGAAATAAGTGTTACCCATAGAGGCATAGGGTATATGATAAAGGAAAGGAATAAAATCAAACTTACCTTTATTAGACTGAATATTTAGAAATATTCACTAGAAACTTGGAAACATTTTGCAGAATTAGCAACAAAATTAATCAAAGTCATACACAAAAGTGTAAAATAAAAGTAAGGGAATGTGGGCGGTGGCGCTGGAGGTAAGGTGCCTGCCTTGCCTGCGCTAGCCTAGGACGGACCACAGTTCGATCCCCCGGTTGCCCATATGGTCCCCCAAGCCAGGAGCGACTTCTGAGCGCATAGCCAGGAGTAACCCCTGAGTGTCACCGGGTGTGGCCCAAAAACCAAAAAAAAAAAGTAAGAGAATGTCCTTGAATTGGGTTGCTTTTATTTTGAGATGTTGGTATTTATTCATCTTAGACTATTGTGAATATAACAAAATAAATCAAAGAAGAGCTTACATGATTCTCTATTATCTTTAATGTCCCTGAGAACTATTTCTCAGTGGGTGAAAAAGTGACTACAGATGCTAAACAGAAGAATTAACAGTTAAAAGACCTCAATTAAATTGATCCGATTAGGGAGAAACCTGGTGAAGGCTCAGATATCATGTGGACATTGGTTCTGTGGACACTTTTGCTCAAAGAGGTCAGTTTTTAGGCTTCTCTTTCCTAGTCTGCACTTAGCACACAGGAGAGAATGGGCAAGACTGAGGGTCTCTTGCACATAAGCACAAGATGGTGCTACTTTAGGCAGGAGCCCTCTGGTGCTATAACCCTATAGGCTATAACCCTACCCTATTCTTTGTGTAAGCTTATCTACAAGAAAGACCCTCCCATTCCTGGAAGGGGTCTTGGGAAGGTTATAAAAGGTTTGGCCTGAGGGGTTAAGGGGGATTTGCCTGGATGGAGGTCAGAGGAGAGATGACTGAAAGAGGCTAGATGCAGGGCAAGCTGACAAGACTATGTTTAAATAGGTTTAAGATTATAGACCACACATATTGGCCAGGGCAAATAAAGATGTTATTTCTCTGGAAGCCTGACTGCATGTGAGTTTTCTGCCTGCCAATCTCCTGAACCCAAATACCAGTTGGAGGGGATGCAGCCATGTGGTCCTGAGCTGGAGAAAGGCCTCCATTCCATCCATCTCCAGCCAAGTCCATCCAAAGGGCTTAATGCAACACTGACTAGCACACCTCACTGCTTGTTGCAACCCTCCCCCCCCCAAAAAAAATAAAAACCACAACATTTTTTATTTACCTTTATGGGAAACCAGGTAAAGGTACATAGGCTCTCTACATTATTTGGTACAGTGGAATGTGAGTCTACAGTGGTTTTAAAACAAAAGATTCAAAGACACTTGGAAAATGAATTGTCAGTTTGTAATGAAATTAAAAATGAAATCTAATCTAGGTCTTTGCCATTTTATTCTTCTGTAAATACCTGAGTCCATTTGTCCACAAAAAAATATTTGAACAAGTTTGTAAATAGCTTTATGCATAATATCTGACATTTGGACACAGCCCAGATGTTCATATTCAAGAGAGTAGATCAACGAATTGTGATTTCTTATTCTTACAGAGAAATACTTCTTACCAAAATAAACAAATGAGAAATGAGAAGCCCTACTGATACATCCAAGATATGGATTAGTCTCACAAACATTATGTTAAGGATTAGGAATAACATACTAAAGAATATGTATGATTGCATGTCTGTGATGTTCAAGAGCAAATTCAATGGGCTGGGAGAGATAACACAGCAGGTAAGGCACTTACCTTGCTGACTTACCTTATCTTGTGAATCCCCATGTCTGATCCCCGGCATCCCATATGGCTCCCTGAGCACCTCCAGGAGTCATTCCTGAGCACAGAGCCAGGAGTAAGCCCAGGGCACCACTAGGTATGGTCCCCAAACGAAAAAAAAAAAAAAAAGATGAACGCATTAATGATGACAGAGGTAGAATTAATCTTTACCAGAAAGAGAAATTCCACATCATGTTTATGCATTTTTTGGGGTCACACCCGGCAGCGCTCAGGGGTTACTCCTGGCTCCATGCTCAGAAGTTGCTCCTGGCAGGCATGGGGGACCATATGGGGCACCGGGATTCGAACCGATGACCTTTTGCATGAAAGGCAAACGCCTTACCTCCATGCTATCTCCTGGGCCCCCATGTTTATGCATTTTTCTGTACATTAAGCATGCTTCATGCCTTACTGTAAAAATTATTCCCCATTTATTGGAGAGAAAGGCATCATAAGTCCCATTATATCAGGGTTTTGTTTTGGGGGATGGGGGGTAGCCTCTTTCAGGCCAGCTGTAGAAAAATTTTACTCAAGATTAAGTAAATTAAGAGAAATTGATTAACAAGTTGATCATTATTGATGACATTCGGAGTTCTTGTGAGGTTTTTCAGGATATATAATTATTATGTTGAAGCATTCTTACTATTTAGAGATACATGTTGAAGGAAGAGAGATGCCCAGGATTATCTCAAAATAAAATAGACGAGGAATGGGGAGATGGTTGAAAGGGCTGAAGCATATGCCCTGCACTCGGGCCCCAAGTTCGGGCCCTGGCACTGTGTAGTCTCGCTGGTATCCCAGGGCTCCCTGAGCGATGCTGGAAGTGACTCCCCAATTTCCTTCAAGGACAGATAAGGGCAATTAGGATGTAAATGAAAGAAAACTGGCAGAAAGTTATTTGCTATGGAGTTATTTTGGTTCAATACAAAAAGTGAAGAGTCTTAAATATAAATAAATAATGAGGGTTGGAGCAAAATACAATAGGCAGAGAACCAGCCTTGCACACAACTAAACCCTAGTCCCCATATGGCCCTCAGAACCTCACCAGGAGCGACCTCTGAGCACAAAGGGAGGAGTAACTGAGCACTGCCAGATGTGGCAAAAACAAAAACAAAACACACACACACACACACACACACCCCAAAAACCTAATAAATGAAAGACAAGCGTACCTTTGTTATTATTCAGAAAAGCAAACTATGCAAAGCTCTGGGTTTGATCCCAATTTCTGCCCCTCAAAAAATAACCCAGAATAATTGGCCTCAGATATGCTCTAAGGATGGCCACTAGGTGATAAGAAAAGGAAATGCCCCAAACAAAATCATCACTTGTCTACATAGAGTGTCTTCACTTCAGCAGGCAGCAAGAATTCCGGGGGATAGTGAACCACTTTCTGACTGGACACCCAAACATATAGATAAGTGCTATGTGAGCTTTCCATCAAAATATGTTTGTGATGACTCATTCTCTCTCCACAGATTTTTCATCTCTTGTAATAAGTTGAAACCATACATCAATGTTGTTGTTGTTGTTTTGGAGTCACACCCAGCAGTACTCAGAGTTTACTCCTGGCTCTGCATCTAGGAATCATTCTTGGTGATGCTTGGGAAACCATATGGGATATCTGGGATTAAACCTGGCTGGATCATATGCAAGGCAAAAAGGCAACCCCACCCCTGCCCGCTCTGCTACTGTTTCAGCCTCTAGACTAGACCATGGGATTAATTTTTGTTCAGCTTTCCTGGGCTGTCATCTATTCTCTGTAGGTGATTTTTCAAAGATCACCTTCCCTTGTGCCAATTATTGCCTCTTTATCCAAAGAAGACTTTTTTTTTTAAATTTATATGCTTGTTTATTGTTTTGGAGTCTCACCTGGCAACATGCAGGGATTACTCCTGGCTCTGTACACAGAAATTGTTCCTGGCAGACCCAGGGGACCATCAAACTATCAAAACCAGGTCCTTCCCAGACTGGCCACTTGAAAGACAAACACCCTACCCACTGTGCTACTATTCTGGCCCCTAAAGAAGATAAATTTAATTCCTGGGATACAGGTATATTGGTTAAAGGAAAGCTGTTTACTCAGAAACATAAATATGAGCCACTGAGCAAGACTGTTTCTCATCATCTTTTATTGTGTGAAATACAGCAGCAGCAAGGGACAGCCCTGGCCTGGATAAGTCCAGCCCACGTATGAGCCTGTCGTCTTATTTTACCATTTGCTTTCTTCTTTTTTTTTTTTTTTTGCCTGCTTTTCATTTTCAAGCTTTTGTCTGAATAGAGGCTAACTGTGGTCCTTAAATCTGTCATGAAAGGGACAAAGTCACTTCTTGTGTTTCTTTCCCTTTGATGAAGAAATTAAATTGTGACTTTTCAGAAGCAAAAATGTGAAAAAGTAAGAGACAGATGATCTTAGCTGGCTAACCACCTCTTGAAGGCAGAGCGTGAAATGGTACAAAATCGAGTCCTAGTAAGTCACGATAGCAGGTTCCAAACGCCCCCCACAATCCGCTGATTCACTGCTGAGCCCACCCCGTTCTCCTCTGTTTTCCATGAGCTGTTCCAGGCTGTTCTTCTTGATGTTCACAGAAAATTGAATCCAAAAATTTGCCCAGATGAGAACGAAGCGTTCTTGGTGGTATCTTTCAGCCTCTCTTTCAGCTTTGCTTCTCTGTTTGCCTGGGCAAACTTGCCCTTATCACAAAGATTACTCCTTATATTCTGGGGTTCATTTTTGGGGGCCATTTTTTTTCTGGACCATGCATGTCACTTTCTCCCTTATGTCCAAAAAATAGAAAAACAGTGATTTTTTTTATATATACTTTACTTGTTTGCATATATGCATAGTTTTCTTATGAAACCAGTCATGAGAATGATGAGAATATTTTAATAGACACAAAATTAAGGAGTTGTAATAGTCAGAGCAATAGCACAGCAGCAAAGCCGCTTGCCTTGCATGTGATTGACCCAGGTTCAATCCCTGGCATCCCATATAGTCCATCAAACCTTCCAGGAGTGATTTCTGAGCACAGAGCCAGGAGGTAACGCCTGAGCACTGCCAAGTGTGGCCCCAAAGACAAAAGACAAAAAAAGGAAAGAAGTTTATAGCTATGGAAATATTTTCAGATGGCATTATTCACATGATAACTAGATATAAAAGGGTTATTATTTCTTAGACAAGTTTACAGTCTTAGAATAAACATTTTGTGAATTTATGCTTCCCAAATCCTGAAAGCACAAAAGTAAGGGGAAAAAATGTTGTATTCTCTCAACCACACCAAAATTTTTTCAATATATTTTCTTAGAGCAGTTTTAGGTTCACAGAAAAAAATGAGTGGTAAATAAAAAGATCGCCCCCCCCCACCCCACCAGTCCCAAACACACAGTTTTGCCCTCAATGCTTTTCTCAGAGTGGTATATTTATAGCAATCACGGAGCCTGTAGTAATACTCTTTTATCCCTCAAAGACCAGAGTTTTACAGTGAAACTTACTCTCAGTGTTCTGTATATTCTATAGGTTTTGACCAATATATAGCATCTTTTTTTTTTTAAAAAAACTTTATTGATTGATTGGTTTCTGGGCCAACCCAGAGGCGCTCAGGGGTTACTCCTGGCTCTGCACTCAGAAATCACCCCTGGCAGGCTGGGGGACCATATGGGATGCCAAAAATCGAACCAGGTCCTTCCGAGGTTGGCTGCATGCAAGGCAAACTCCCTACTGCTTTACTATCTCTCCAGTCCCAGGACAGCATCTTTAACTACCCTCAAATTCCTCTGTGCTCTGCCCTTTCTTCTTTCCTTCTACCTACCCTGCACTACTGATATTTAAGTGTCTTCAGATGATTGCCTTTTTCACAAAGTCATGTGTTGTTAGGACCATACCATATGCAGTCTGTTCAAACTGACTGTTTCACTTAGAAATGTGCATTTACGGTACCTCTGGGTCTTTTCATGGCTTGATTGGTCATTTCTTTTTACTTCTAAAGAAGATAGCCAGTCATCCACTCGGAATCCTCTTGGGTGTATCTAGATTTTGGGACAGACAAGTAGAGCCACTGTAAAATTCATGTGATGACTTGTATGTGGACATACATTTTCTCCTGTCAATAGTTCCTCCTCGGAGAACTAGCATGGAGTTAAGGTGTTTATCTTGCATACAGAAGGACGGTAGTTTGAATCCGGCATCCCATATGGTCCCCTGAGCCTGCCAGAAACAATTTCTTTTTTTTTCTTTTTTCTTTTTTTGGTTTTTGGGCCACACCCGGCAGTGCTCAGGGGTTACTCCTGCTATCTGCTCAGAAATAGCTCCTGGCAGGCATGGGGGACCATATGGG
>PVKC010038493.1:0-12744 GCA_004027635.1 Crocidura indochinensis
GAACCTTGATATCAGACCTGAAACTATAAGGTATATAGAACAACACATAGGAAAAACACTCCATGACACTGATACCATAAGGTATCTAGAACAACATGTAGGTAAAACAGTCCATGATACTGAGACTAAAGATATCTTCAAGGAGGAAACTGCACTCTCCAAACAAGTAGAAGCAGAGATAAACAGATGGGAATATATTAAGCTGAGAAGCTTCTTCATCTCAAAGGAAATATTGCCCAGGAAACAGGATACAAGAGCCACCCACTGAGTGGGAGAAACTATTCAACCAATATCCATCAGATAAGGGACTAACATCCAAAATATACAAGGCACTGGTGGAACCTTACAAGAAAAAAAAAAAACATCTAATCCCATTAAAAATTGGGGAGAAGAAATGAACACTTTGTCAAAGAAGAAATACAAATGGCCAAAAACACATGAAAAAATGCTCCACATCATTAATCATCAGGGATATGCAAATCAAAACAACTATGAGGTACCATCTCATGCCACAGAGATTGTCACACATCAGGAAAAATGAGAACAATCAGACAGTGCTGGCAGGAATGTGGAGAGAAAGGAACTCTCTTTCACTGCTCGTGGGAATGCAATCTTGTTCAACCATTATGAAAAGTGATATGGAGATTCCTCCAAAAACTGGAAACTGAGCTCCTATACGATCCAGTTATACTACTCCTAGGGATATACCCTAAGAACACAAAAATACAATACAAAAATTCCTTCCTCATACCTATATTCATTGCAGCACTATTTACAATAGCCAGACTGTGGGAAAAATAAAGATGTCCTTCAATAGATGAATGGCTAAAGAAACTGTGGTACTTATACACAATGGAATATTATGCAGCCGTCAGGAAAAATGAATTCATGAAGTTTTCTATACATGGATGTACATCGAATGTACTATGCTGAATAAAATAAGTCAGAGGGACTGATATAGATGCTGACTAGTCTCACTCGTCTATGGGTTTTAAGAAAATAAAAGACATTTTTGCAATAATTTTCAGAGATAAAATAGTGGAGTGCTGAAAGGGCCAGCTCACAATATGAAGTTCACCACAAAAAGTGACGTGTGCAGTTAGAGAAATAACTACACTGAGAACTATCATAGCAAAGTGAATGAATGAGAGAAGTAGAAAACCTCTCTCGAATACAGGCTGTGGTGGGGTGGGTAGGAGGGAGATTTGGGACATTGGTGTTGTGAATGTTTCTCTGGTGAAGGGAGGTGTTCTTTACCTGACTGAAACACAAGTTCAATCATATTTGTAATCAAGGTTTTTACATAAAAAATATATATGTCTTTCTATATAAATATATGTTATATAAATATATTTATATGTATTTATATAGAGAGAAGAAAGAGGCCTAGTAAATATATATATATATAAAGAAAATGCATTTTATGCTATACTGCCTCTTAAGGAGTTCCTTTTTGTTATTTGTCTTGCATATAATGCTTAGTATGCATGCCTCAATCTTATACCTACATTACTCCTCTTTTATATTTTCCCATCTGAGATAAATGAAATAAGTTTATGCTAAATTCTTATTTATATTTGGAATACATTATCTTGTATTTATCTAGGATGCAAAAAACAATTTTGTTGTTTCAGTACCACATCCAGTGATGCTCAGGGCCAGCTGAGTGGACAGGTGTCTGGAATTTAATGCAGAATGGTCATAAGGCAAATGACTTATTCCGTAGAGCACTACTTAAGCCCCAATTACCTTATTAGCCTGTAGATACTCTCCATTTTTGAAGGGCAATATTCCATCAGAAATGCCAATTTTATTTTTTTCTTCTAAAATATTTTTTCATAATAACAATTTTTATTTTAATCATAGTGGCTCACATATTGTTGACAATAATATTTTAGGTACATTTTAACATAAAATCAGGGGCAATTCCCTTCACCAAATTGTCTTCCCTCCGCCTCTCTTCCCATCCTGCCTCACATGTCCTCCTCCCTCACCCTCGGGGCTGCCAGGTTAAGTGGTCCCCTCTGTGCCTAGCTAACTACTTGGTGGTCCTACACCTGTTTAGTCTTGGTACTCCCCTTATACCCCCCCCCCAATTGGGATGCGGGACTAGTTAGTTCAAGTTATGTGGTTTTGTTTGAAGAGGAGAAAAGTAATAACCTGGAGAAGAGAAAGAAAAAAGAAAAAAGTCAAATTCTCCGGAAATGGACGGAGACCTTCTAGAGGGTTTCATCCTTGGTTTGAGAGATGTAGGGGAAAAAAGAAGGTGAAGCATCACAGCAGCACCTAAAGCACTGTTAAAGTATCCTGTGAGCATTCAAAAAAGAAGAAAAAAAGGAAAGAATAAAAGCAAGAAAATAAATAAATAAATAAATATAAATGGAGATATCCACTTCAATTGCCAAACTATCACCATGAAATCAACAATAAAAAATATATTAGTCAGTAATATTAATGAAAAAAATGTTTTGTGTTCTTTTTTTCCACTCCTGCAGATGCACAGTAAATATTGGGGTCATTGGAAAAGGAATTTCCTTTACCTAAGAGGTACAGGGTTTCTCCACCCTTGAAGTATATTGTCATGGGATTTACTATAGACTCTTTTCAGGTTCATTTGCTCTCCCCTTGGTGCTTTTTTGCTGTATAGAGGATTTCTGCTCCGTCTTGGGTGATAAAATAGCCCTCTGTCTCTAGAGGTCTCGGTATCTGCACAATTCAAGGAGTTGAACTTATGATTATGGCTTTCTTCATGGTTCTCAAAGTTCTGTTCCCTCAGTGTCGTTTTAATCCGTCTTCTGTAGTTGGCGGTCCTGGTCTTTTCGCTGATCCTAGGAAGGGGCCTGGGATAGCGCCATTCGTTGTTTCCAGAAGCCCCATTCCGTTGCAATAGTCTCAGACAGACCTCTGGAACTAGGGATCATAGTTGTCATGCAGGTCGAAGCTCATGCCCTGACGAGGGCTATAAAAATGTGCCTTGTAACAATTTTACTTTCCCTTACAATAAAATATTTGAATTATTTATAGAAAATATGTGTGCATATTTATCAACAGATCTGACCAGCAAATGTGTAAACCCTGTGGGACTTCAGGTTGATCATTTTTCCCAATCCAGATATGTTCTTTCTAAAAACTCTTTTCTCTTTCTGGCTCTCTTTCTCCTGTTTTTCTAATCCTTCTTGTCCCTACTAGTATGACTTTCAATGACAGTGAATATTTTCAATATTCATCTCCAAGTTCAGCTTCATTATGTGGATTGATCATAATCATAAGAGAGACAGAGAATCAAAATTTCACTCCCAAAAGCATATGGATTTCTGTTCCTCAGGAACCACTAGATAGCAAATATATGTCTTTTTATGTTATTCAATCTGGTGATAACTTGTTGTACAGCTATGTGTGTGTGTGTGTGTGTGTGTGTGTGTGTGTGTGTATCGCCATATTGTTTCTTTTATGCACATCATCATTTTTCATTTTCTTCTTTGAGTTCTGTCTACTAAGGTATTTGGTTCTTCTAAATATATATTTCCTATTGAGTTTTACTTTGCATAGTGGCTTTCTATTTCTTTTCATTAATTTTGTTCTCTACATTGCAATCACCTACCTATTGAGTAAATCATGATTCAAAGTTTACCATTCGGTCTTGAATTATTTACTTGTGAATGTGCACTGTTTTTATTTCTATGACTAAATGTTATTATGTAGAATGCACTCTATTTCTGCATATACTCTAGAAAATGCCATCTTCATCAAATTTTGGACAAGAGAGAGATTCAGTTCTATTTTTAGATTTTGATAATTACATTGATAATATGAAGCTAAGAGAAATTTTCCTCATTGGTCACAGCCAATGACAAGGAACAGCCGTTTTCAACTTCCTCTACCTTTCTTTCATTGTTCACAAACACAAATTTATATGCTACTGTCTAGTACCTTGCATAGTCAAAATATAAAACAACTATTGTCTGCTCCATTTTCTAGAGACCCCAAAGAACTATTTCATGTAGGTGGCAATGGTTTTAGTCCCAAAGAGGCAAAACTCTTGCAGTTGGAAGTGGATAGAACTAATTTTAGATTATTGTGGGTTTTTTCTCCAGATCTAAATTTAGAATAAACAGATTTTACTATAAGCTTGTAAACAAATAGTCATAATATCTACAAAATACAATTATATAAGTATTAGACTACTTATATCACATAGTTAAATATTGGTCTAATATTTACCAGAAAATAAGTCTGAGTGAAGAATATGGGAACCAAAAATTTGTTGTCTTTCATGCTTAATGGGTAACACAGATAAATAAAATCTTACATTTTAAATTAATAATATGGAATTATCCTCATTGCAATGAACCTTTTTTGTCTAATAAGTTACTTTTTGACTAATTAGAAAATAAGTACTCATGTATTAAATATTATAGTAGATACTTATACAATTAACAGTAGTCCCCATTTAGAAGTTCGGAAAATTACAAAATAGGTTTTTAAACATAGCATCTGAAAATGAATGGACTATTCAGCTTTCTCAGGTTTAGTGTTTCTTATTAGTTAGTCAGACACTAAATGTATTGGCATAAAAAATTTAAAGTGGAAGCCAATAAAATCAAAGTGATAAAGAGAACATTGGTAGGGCACAGAGAATATATTAAAGTTTAGGACTTAGTGTCAAGGTATCAAGTCAAGTATTTTTGAAACACTTCCTTTCAAAAGATGAAAACAAAAGAGAATTCCTAATAGATCAGAAAATACTGAATCCTTTTCTATAGTAATATACATAATTTAGATGCTATGAGATCCAAAGCACTCTCCAAAATCAAGGTAGTATCTTGACCCAAAAGAGTTTTTTTCTTTTCCTGATCACTTAAAGTTCAGTTCACTTAAAATTCTGAATAATGATGCAGGTGATATAATATTTCCCCATGTCATAATAAATCACAGAAAACAATGTTGAGTTTCAGCTCCTCAGAGTTTTGACAGCAAAGTACACAAGGAGCAATTTAAAAATCACATAACACCAGACAAAATGAGGACTCTAACGAAACTCAGACATGTCAGCAAAAGAAAATAAGTCAAGAGGGTTATAGGGAGATACATCAAGAACACAAATCAAATCAAGAACATACTTAGATGATTGCACAGTAACTGGCCCATGTGGTAAAGGAAGCCCTGTTGGAAGGGAAGGTATCCAGACTTCTTGTGACAGAAATTCTACCATCAACAATTGAGCTAAACCATTGAACATAAATAATGAAGAGCAGGAGGAACTGGAGGAGATATAGGTAGATAAGCCAAAGTAAGAGGAAGATGAAAAGGAGGAGGAAATGGCGGAAGAGGAAGAGAACTTTCCAAATCACCTTAGGTCACAGGTCTCAAATATTTTACTTCAGGAGAAGCCACCATCTCTTTACATAGCTGTCAAAGAAATTCCTGAAGACAATTGGGATTGACAATTGGGAGATTTCCAAATAGAAAAATGTTCGTTTATTAGAGTCCATGGCAGAAGCAAGGTGTGAAAAGGGAGAACAATTTCTTCACAGAACAGGTCTGACTGGTGAAGATATAATTGCAGAGATGGTAGAGTCTAAGCCAACTCCTGCTGTCCCAGGTCAAAAACCAGGGGAAAAATTATTTATTTGACAATCCAGAACTACACCCAGAAAAGTTTGAGGCCAACTTCCTAAAAAAAAGGAAAAGCTTAATCTTGGTGGTGTTTAGAAAGTAACAATTATAATTAAAGATTCTGGAAATTAGTACATACCCTATTTCCTCTGTGTATCTCCCCCTTCTACATAATATTAGACTATCACCATTTTTACTATTCATTTACAAATCCTCAAAATTTACAATAAAGATAGAGTATATCATAATGATCTATTTGTGATAAACTCATTTCTCTCCACTGTCCACTCTCAAGATACTTTCCAAGACTACAAACTTGGAAATTGCCACATTAGTCCACTCTTAACCTCCTCCCAGGACATCCCAGTTCAAACCCTTGAATCAAAACACAATCTTCTAGGCAGTCATGAACAAAAATAAACATGAAAACAAAACTAAAATCTTATTTTAAATAATAAATTCCAGCTGGAGCAGGGATTTTTCAGGCAACTTGGAGAGTTACTTAGGCCCTCCAGAGATGAATAATTCCAATGATATAGTTTTGGTCAAAAATAATAAAGACATGTGATTTAGTTATTATTAAAATTTACATTGGATCTCAGTGGTTTTCCAATCATGGTGTCAATTATGAGTACTCAAGCCTATCAGAATGGTCGCAATGACAAGCTTTTTCCAGGGGAAGTTCCAGCTTCCTGCTTCCAGGCATGTGTTGAGGGATCAGTGGGGCTGAGGCTGTGCTCCCAAAATGCACTGTGAAGCCTCCTGGTGATCTTCCTGTCCCACACTATTTCTCTAGGGGCTTCTTCATAAGCATGTTGGGGCTAGCTGTAAGGAGGTGTGTTTGTCTTGTACACAGGTTTGATCACCCATCAGGCATGATACCTGGTTAGAGAGGCAGGAATAAGCCCCTGAGCATCACTGGATGTGGCCCAATAACAGAAAGAAAAAGAAAACAATTATGGATATTTCTTTAAAAGAGTAAAAGTAGAAATTAAATATGACTTAATGATTCCACTTCTGACATCTACCTACAAGATAGAAAAACAAAACCCAGAAAAAAACATTAAATCAGACATATACGCATCTCTGATCATTGCAGTCCTAATGCTAAGTACAGTATCCAATATTTGGAAACAGTCCAAATCATTCCCATGACAAAAGAAATGGGTAGAAAAGTTGGGATGCATACACATACATATATGTGTGTATATTAACAATGGAATGCTCCTAAATTATGAGAAAAGGGAAAATGCCCCTACACTGAGAAAAGGGAGAAAGTTCCATCTTTTTATTTTTTTTTTTTTTGGGTTTTTGGGTCACACCCGGCAGCGCTCAGGGGTTACTCCTGGCTCCATGCTCAGAAATTGCTCCTGGCAGGCACGGGGGACCATATGGGGCACCGGGATTCGAACCGATGACCTTTTGCATGAAAGGCAAACGCCTTACCTCCATGCTATCTCCCGGGCCCCCCATCTTTCTTAAATGAAATTGGAGGGCTCATGTTGAGTGAAATACAGGAAGACAAAACAATGCTTGTACTCACTCATCTATAGTAGATTGAGTAAAATAATAAGGGTGCAGAATAAACAATTATTGATAAATTCTTGGCCTTTAGTTGTAAACCTTGAGAATATAAATCAGTAAGGGGGTCAGTGGGGAGGAATAAAGAGAAGGAGTCTAAATGACACAAGGACAGTACTTAAGGTCGTGGGCACTCTGGTGGTAGTGACAGAGCAGTAGCATCAAAAACATGAAAGTGAAGCTCTATTAAGCCATGTTATCTAAACTAAAATAAAAATAAGTTTCTTTATGGAGGTGACACATGTTCTTAGGAATTAAATCCAAGAACCTGACTTCTGATCTCACTTTTACCCACTAATCTATAGAATGTACAGACACAGTTTTTTTTTTAGGTTTTTTGTTTGTTTGTTTGTTTTTTTGTTTTTTGGGTCACACCCGGCAGTGCTCAGGAGTTACTCCTGACTCCATGCTCAGAAATTGCTCCTGGCAGGCACGGGGGACCTTATGGGGCACCGGGATTCAAACCGATGACCTTTTGCATGAAAGGCAAACGCCTTACCTCCATGCTATCTCCCAGGCCCCTAGACACAGTTTACACACACAGTCCAGACATGATGCATACATGGTTTTTTCAGTCTTGTAGTTCAAATGCAAATCAGGGCTCCAGGAGATGTTTGCAAATTATATTGATTTCTAGATTTAATTTGCAAATGGTTGTGGACAGTGGCTGAAAGCGAATATTGAATCTGCTTATGGCACCTGCCCTTTATCTCCAGGGCAGAAATGTACTTTGTCATAGAGGCTGAGATACAGAAAAGTCAAACTACAGTGCCCCACTCAGCACACCTGATGAGCACCAACACTGCAAGCAGGTGGAGGAAGAGGCAGATGACATTTTCCTCTTTTGGTTTGGGGCCTTGCCTGGTGTCACTTAGGCTTTATTTCTCACTTTTGCTCAGAGATTTGCTCCACACTCGAAGTTCTCAGAATACTCTATTCCACGTTGGTGAACTAACCTGAATAATCTGCAGTCCAGGCATAAATCTTAACCTCTATATGATCTCTCTAGACAAGATAACATTTTTAAAACCATATCCACCCTAATACGCTCATCTTGCATATGTTATGGTGTTGCTAATTGTTTGCTAAATAATCCTATTATTAACTAATTTTTTTAAAAAAATGATGGCCCCCAAGACTCCTCAGATAGACTGGTGTAGGCTGACAACTCTGAGATTCTCTCACAGTGGGGGAGGACAGATTCCTTTGTCGTCTTGAAGGCACAACAGTCCACAGACACACCTCACACCCTCCGCTGCAGAAATGCTTCAGCTCCACAACTGAACCTCATCAAGCTGCCAACCCTCCTAATTATACCATTTCTCTTGCTCCTGGACAATGTGGCTACATACATGGCTGTGTAACATTTCCAATTTCATGGTAGTGTCATCCCAGTAGGATCATAAAAAAATTTCATGAGAAAGTTGCATGGAAGACTACCAAGTTTAGTGAGCCTAAACAGAAATGTGGGGGACCAACCACAGTCCTGAAAATCCTCAGACAGTGACTTTAGTAACACATAGATAAGACAGGACACTTATTGCCAATTGACTCATTGATTTAATTTTAACAACTCCAATTGTCTTCGTGGTAGCAAACAATATAAAATAATTTGTGCCTAGAAGTAGGCAGGCTGGGATAGTGGGTGGTGAAAACTGGGAGCACTGGTGGGTGGATGGAAATTCAGTCTGGTGGTAGGATTGGTGTTGGGACATTTAGTACCTAAAAATATTGTCTTATTAACAACTTAGTAAACAACAATGTAATTAAAGCTATTTTAAATCTTATGCCCTCAAATGTAACTGGGTTGTGGCCATTTCAGCAGAAACATCCCCTAGGAGATTAAATGTTTCACAAGAAGTAGACAAGATATTCCTCATGACTCTGCTTCCACTTTTTGAGAAATCCATGGGTTGCTCTGGTTCACATGCTGCTGAGCACCCCTTCTCTTTAATCTCAATCCTGGTCCAGTCAGGTGAATGAAAAAATCATTAATAAAGTCAAATTGCTATTCTCAAAGAAAGCCCAGTCCAAACCCCAAATTTTAGGTAGCAAAGCCAAAATATGCTGCTGTATTCTCTTTCTTCAAACTGTATGAAGAAAAATAAAACAAAATAATTTTAATGAAGGCCAGAGTGGTGGCACAAGCAGTGATTTGCCTTGCACGCGCTAACCTAGGACGAACTGCGATTCGATCCCCCGGCATCCTAGATGGTCCCCCAAACTAGGAGTGATTTCTGTTCATAGCCAGGAGTAACCCAAGAGTCATCTGATGTGGCCCAAAAACCAAAAAAAAAATTTTTTAATGAACAATCTTTGATTTTGTTTATAAAATAAAGAGGCAAATAAAATAAAATTGGGTGCTTATAAATGAAGCACTACCAAATAAAAATAAAAGTAAAGAGGAGAGAAGGAGAGAGTGGGTGAAATTTAAAAATGGAGGGGGGAAGGAAAAGAAATTGAAAACAGTAAACATTTGTTTTTAGGACGATTTGCTATATTAAGCTCTCAAAAGCCTTTTGATAGATTGAAAATTTGCCACCCACCCCAACCTGGCATTCACATCCTCAATTCTGGAACTAATAAAATTGTTCTTTAAAGATATTTGCAAGGGTGATTAAATTAAAGATCACATTTGTTTTGTGGTTTGGCAAGTTAAAGGGTCACATACAACAGTGCTCAGGATTTACTTCTGGTTCTATGTTGAGGGATCACGATTAGTGGTACTTGTGGGAGTGAATGTTGGGTGTCTCGGTTGAACCAGGCTTAGCCACATGACAGGGGTGTGTACTGTTACTCTGTCTTTAAACAGATCCTGTGAACTGTCCAGGGTGTTATTAAAGGGGCGGGGGGGAGGCAGACAGTGAAAACAGGCCAAGATCAGAGTGCTATAGTCAGAAGAGAAAGGGCTGAATTCTCCATTTGCATTTGCAGAAGAAATACAGCCCCTATCTTTGGATGGGTGCTATGATTTTTTTCCTGTAAAAGTACTTCCAAAAATGTGGGACATGCATTTTTATTATTTTTAAAGAATTTAATTTGTGGCAATGTTGGAATAGCAACCATAAGAAAGTCACACATGACATTTTCAAAGTAGGGACCACTTGGAAGAGACAGTTAAGAGAAGCTAGAAAAAAGGAAACTCAAGGAGAGTGGAAGAGAACTTGGCATCACTGTCACCACAATCATGTGGAAAACAAGAAAATCACCGATAAACTCAATTAACTTAGCAATGTAATGAAGTTTTTCTGAAAGAAACTGAGGTGCAATGTGGTTTCTTCTTCCTGGCTTGAGCCAAAAAATGGGAGAGCAAAAATAATCATTATTCAAGATAATTCAATATTAAATAAACAAAATTCAATAGCAACTATTGATGGCTTAAGAAAGCAATCCCATACAGAAATTGTACTTCAAAAAAAAAAAAAAGACAGGATAGGGGGAATCTTTGATTTGACTAGAACCCCCAGAGACCTAGCAGAAAAATGGCTCAAAAAATGGCTCAGACTAAAAGATGGGACTTCCAGAGCCCAGATGAAGTCCTCAACAAGTTATTATCGGATCCTCTGGATGCCATCAGAAGGGCCAAAAAAGCTCATCGTCTTTAGAGCATGTCTTTGTTAAGAAAACAAAAAAGTACTTCTAAAAATCTGGAGACAAACAAGGGATTCAAGGTGGTAATGGGTCTCTTTCAAGAGACTCAAGAATATAGATTTTATTTTTGTCTAAAGGGTTAGGTTCATAAACTGACACATAAGAAACCCACAAAATCTTTAAAGAATTTGTATCTGCTGGTACAGACATAGACAGAGAAAGAAAAATGAAAAGAGGCCTTTTCATTTTGAACTTCTACAGAGGATTAAAAAACTAAAAACAGCCCACAAAAATCTGCTCAACTTTAAACAAGAACTATAGCTTAAAAAATAAAAAGACTTAGATGGAAAGAAAAAGAACCTAGAATGGTTCCCACAGCTATGGGGAATACTTCTTAGATATGAGTTCTAAACCTCACTCAAGGAACTGGAAACAGCCTTGGTTCCCTTTAAGACTTTTAGACTCACTGGGAAACCAGAACTATTTTTTAGTGGAACACCTATTATGCTTATCCTAAGTCTGTTTAACCCTTGGATGTTTGCTGTCAAGAAAGATGAGAGTTTATTTCCAAATCAAGATTGTGAGAGAAACTGAGAGATAATTGCACACCTTTCTTCTGGCATAAATGACAAGATTTGATTTCTTGAATATAAGCAGGAAAACAAAAGAGAATGAGACTTTAGGAGATCTTGGGAGAAGGTAATTGTATACTTAGGGCTGTGTAATGAGGTTCAGGCTGTGACCAAAAGAGAGCGTATCATAGCACATGATATGTTGTAAAGATACTCAATATGTACCATCCAAAATGCTTATTCTGAAAAGAACTTCCTGAGTTCTCAATAAAAATTTTCTCTTTGCACACACACCCTTTTAAGTCTGACTGGGATGGTATCTGTTTCAACCAATCAACTCTACAGTGCAAGTGCTGTTGTGTGATTTTTGGGGGGACTGTCAGGGTAATTAGAGTCAAACACTCTGTAGACTTTGCCTCTTGGATGTCCCATTGTACAAGACCTTGCCATCAGACCATATGCATCATAACCCACTTGGATAGTCAATGACTAGAAGTTGCAGTCAACATCTGAGTGTGGCCTTGGAGTTACACCAACTCAGATACCAGACATGTGAATGAAGAAGCTTCCAGATGATTCCAGCCCTCAGATATTTGAATCACCCACAAGTGAGGTTGCAGACAGTATGGGACCCTCACTAGCTATCCATGTTCTGCCCGTTATGAATTCTTCACCCACAGAATCAGTGAACATTGCACACTGGTCTCAGTTTTATAGTGATGTGTATAGACCATTTCTCACATAGTAACTAGTAACCAAAACAAGGCTAGAAGAACACAGAGGACCAAAGCAATAGAGGAACTCAAGTAACTGGAAAGAACTAATGAGAAACGTTGACAATACACACATTGTTCTATTCCTGGTGGGGAGCAATAGGCAACTATAGGTGCCATAGCAATCAACATAAATTGTGGCATTGGACATATTTTTGTGTGTGTATGCGTGTGTATGATTGTTAAACAGATGTTCGACCAAATGTAAGCAAGTAGTTTGTTTTTCAGTTTGCCTGATTTGCCAAAATACCAATGCTGTTTTAAGCACTGGGGTTTGGAGGGAGAGAGGAAAGGAATTTTAAATTATCAACGAAAGGTTCAGCCCAAACCATTTTAATGAAAACAAGACTTTAGAGCAAAGTTGCCAGATATTCCAGCAGATACAAAGCATTTGTAATTCTCAACAGTTTTCACCCTGCGCTTTTCTGTGGTCTCTTGCTTCTTTCATACACGCAGCTTCAAGGAAGCCTTCAACTACCAGTTCAGCCTCAGCATCCATCACCTGCTTGCTGCAAACACCTTCTCTGCTCTCTGTACTTCTTTGGGAAATAGCAGATGGAAGACTGAATTTGATCCTCCCTAGAAACCAGGTTTGATAAAAGAAAAAAAAA
>PVKC010038494.1:0-12744 GCA_004027635.1 Crocidura indochinensis
AAATAAGGCCTCCCAATTCTTATCACAGGCTGTGTTCTTCACACTGACTGTATAGAAAGAGGAGGTACAGTAAATGCACCCCAAATACACCTCAACCCAGACCCTTGCCTGGTCTGTATTGGGAATTTAGGGGACAAAAAAAAAAAGAATAATAAAATTAAATGACAGAAGGAGAAATAAAGAGAATAAAGTATATGTGTCAAGTGTGACATTCAGTTTATAAGGAAGTTACAATCTTTTCTGGCAGTCTATATATATATATATATATATATATATATGAGTCATAAATGTATGTAAAGGAATTCTAGGATGAATAAATAATTAGATTGTTTATAAGTAATAATGTGATCACCAAATTATAAAACATTGCTGTTAAAAAAGTTGAATATTTTTAGTTAAGAAGGAGGCTTAATATTTGGGGAGGTAGTTAACCATATCTAGCAAGATACTTGAACTAATATTTTTCTGCCTTAGACTTCAGTAGCTTTATTTAACTAAAATTGTGTGATTTTTTTCTGCGTTTTCTCATCACAGAGATGACATGAGGATATATATGTAAGCAGTGGTTTAGTACTAATTTAGAACTATGTATCAATCATTTTACTTTGTAATCCTGTCATTGAAAGGTCAGGGAAAATACTGTATGTAGTGAGTCATTGAAATATATTGTATTTATATTGCCTATTCAGTTTTCAAGAAATAGCTTCATTTTGGGGTTAGAGTATTGGAACTAGGAGGTGCTAAGGGCCTATTCCTGGAACTGTGCTTGGGAGTGACCCCTGGAAATTCTTGGAGAAACAGGAAATAAAAAAGTGGCTGCAGGAAAGGTATGTGCTTTAACCCCTATACTTTCTTCTTTCCAGGAGTGATATCTTAAATAGCCACTTAAGCCACTTACTATTTGACAAACCTCCATTATTAAAGTAGCCACTAGCCTTCTGTGATATTTTTCTATTTAAATTAATTTAATGTTAAATATAAGCACCTTAGTCCCACTAGCCATATTTCAAATGCTCAGAAACCACCTGTGGGTGGTGGTTATGGTATTAGGCAAAACAGATAAGCAATATTTCTTTCACCACAGAAAGTATTGCTTTGCAATACTGCTCAAAATAACTATGCTCTTTGCTCACAATTTTTTCATATGTCAATAAAACAAAATTTTAAAATCACATTAAAATTAGGTTTTCAGGGCCAGAGAATTTGTACAGTGGGTAGAGCACATGCTCTACCCACTTATGCTTTGCGTAAGTTTAACCTGGGTTTGATTGGATGTTTTAAGCTATAATAGTCAAATTATGAAGAGGTTTATTTTATTAGTATATATAGCTATCATATTTAAAATGAGTCAGAGACAAGCATATACATAGATTATGAAAAATTAAATAAATTAAAATTAAAAAATATATATGCTTGGTTAAGCCAGCATCATTTTTTAAAAAAATAATTTCTTTATTTAAATATTGTGATTACAGGAGTGATTCCTAACGCTCAGAAAGCCTGAGCACTAATAGGTATGACCTAAAATAACAAAAACAAACAAAAAAGACTGGTGAAGGGGTATTCTTTTTATGATTTAAACCCAAATACAATCATCTTGTAATCACGGTGTTTAAATAAATATCTTTTTTTAAAAAAGATGCTAGCTTAAATCAAGCACCAAAAATAAAATCAAAAGTTAGATACCTTATTCATAGGGTTCAGTGCCTATTTTACTGGCCCAATGATAGCAAAACTATGAATTCGATCTCTGTAGCCATTCACATGCTTGGGTTCTATCCTAACTATTTTCAGCATTAGATTCCTAAATTTTAGCACTGAGGATTCTGAACACTAATTTTTAGTGTGCTATTGTCAACCAGTATTGGATCTGACATGCAAAGCTCCTAGTGCACATGTGTGTGAGCATAGCTATTGAGCATGCAACCCCCTGAAGCTAACACCCCCAGGTGTACAGAAACATCATAGCTAAAAACATGAGCTCAAGGAGCATGTACACAGGTACCACAGTCAAGTGAGTAATCACACATAAGCACCACACGAGAATTTGTGACCTCTGGGCCATTTACCATACATACACACAATATGCACACACAAGGGGATGGAGTAAATAAGCTGATGAAGTACAAATTAACGTACAATCATTTTTTCCTTTCATTAGTAAACAATTGATTTATATATAAATATGTATAACACAGTGACCCTGGCTCTGCAATTTGTGTTAACTCAGCGACATTTTAGTGTGAGCCACTGATGGTGGTTGTGTGATAAATATTTACAACCATAATACAAAAGAAATATTTTGTCATAACTGTTTTTTACCCTATATGTCTTTGTCAACCCTTTGATAAAATTTTATTTTTTGGTTTTTGGATTTTGGGCCACTCAGGTGTTACTCCTGGCTATGCACTCAGAAATTGCTCCTTGTTTGGGGGGGGCTATATGAGATGCCAGGCTTTCAAACCGCAGTCCTTGCTAGGTCAGTGCTTGCAAGGCAAACACTCTATCACTTGGGTCAGTGCTCCAGCAAAAAAAAAAAAAAAAAAAAAAACTTTGATAAGATTTTTAAAAAAAATATTTAAGCACCATGGTTATAAACATCTTCATAGCTTTTATAAGATTTTTAAGTAACTGTTGCTACACAACTTCCACAGTACTCTTTGGGATCTATAAAAATATGATAGCCAAATAGCATTCTTAGATATCAGATTTAAAAAATTAAGATCTTTATAAATCTAATCTTCTGAAGCTGCATTTATTCTACCCTTATGTTCTCTATATATTTTAATTTTTCTAATGTAATCTATATCATCTATCAAAGGAAACAGTCACTCCTTGAAACAAATATTTATTTTAGATGATTAAATAGGTTTGAGTGGAGAATTCTCTTATAAATCAATGCAATTATCTTTGATAACAATGGAAGACACTTGAAAACCCAATTTAATACAATGGGTTTTTTCTTCAGCATAAATACCATATTTTCCAGCATATAAGATAACTTTCTAACCCAGAAAAAACTTCTTAAAAGTCGAGGATCGTCCAATATGCTGGTATACGGCATGGTGAAACTTACTCCAACTTCAGGGATGAGTGATCCGCTCCCCTTTTACCACCACATCCCATCCAGCTGCCAGGTATCATCACTCAGTCCTCTACTTGTCCTGCTTAATCTTTCAAGGCACACAGAGGAGCTGAGCTACCAAGCACTGCATTCCATCCAATTCCTGGGGGTCAACACTGGTATGCAGCTTTACAGTGCTCAGTCCTCTGTTCAGCTTTTATGGGACACAGAGGAGGCCCTCTCTCTCCCTCTAGCTGTCCTATTAATCACTACACCCCAGCCAGCTGCTCTGGATGAGCCCCCTCTCCCTGTACTCAATGTCGATCACAATTTAAAAAATGACAGTAATTCACTACAAATGACAAATGTACAATGATTGTTGGCACTCCAAAGTCTAGCTTTATTAAACATATATTGTTGACCTTTTTTTTGAGGGTTCCACTCTTTTTCTCTAATGTTTCTTAATTTCCATTTGATGTGCATTAAAAGAGAGTTCATCTTATAGGGTGAATATAGCCCAAACCCTATATTTTAACAGGAAAGTGTGGGGTTGTCTTATGTGCCCAGTCATCTTATATGCTAGAAAATACAGTAAATCAAATCTTTAAATCTAAGAAAGAATAAAAAAAATAAAAAGAATGGATGTATTTCAAAGACCTTGGTCATTTGATGTTAATAATTTGAAAGAAAGAGGCAGAAGCATGCTTCACACTACTTGTGTTTCAAATACTTCAGAAAATGGCTTTCCTAATGGATGAGAATTTTGGGTTTGGATAAGGAAAATATTTTTTTCGTCTGAAATAATTACTTAGGTCAAAGATGAGATTGTTTTGAGAAAGGTTTGACTAAAGACATGTGTTGAGATAAGGAAAATATTTCCACCTCATATATCTTTCCAATAATTTTTACAGTGGTGCCCCTAGAATTTTATGAACAGGATGAGGAATAAACTACATGGTTAGAAAGTTTTGTCACGTATGTTGCCTGAGTATGTGGTTTCCATAACCTCCATATGCGTATTTCCCTTTCTGAGATATGGACTTTCCTACTTTGATGCAGGGTTGTGTACCAGGGCTCTCTCTGCCTTTGGAGAAGCCCACTTTCTCTCTTCAACACATTACTGTTATTCAGTACTCTCTTCCTTTCTTAATCTCTCCATCACCTTCCTCGGTACCTCTAATAAAATCTTTTTTATTCAAAGCGTTATTGCCTGGTCCTCCTGGCTTTCACTTCTATTGTCCCAGGATATTATTATCAGATTATTTTTACTTTTTGTTTTTTTTTTTTTTTCGAACCACACCAGTTTGATACTCAGGGGTTACTCCTAGCTAAGTGCTCAGAAATCACCTCTGGATTGGGGGACCATATGGGACACCGGGGGATTACACGGCGTTCCTTCCTTGGCTAGCGCTTACAATGCAGACACCTTACCTCTAGCGCCACCTCGCCAGCCCTTATTTTACTTATCTTACATATCACAAGTGAGTGAGATTATCCTGTGTCTGTGGCTATCTCTGACTCATTTTACTTATAATAATATTCTCCACACTCAACCATGTATAAGCAAATTCCATGTCTTTATCTTTCCTAACAACTATTGGCATAGTTCATTGTGTAGATGAAAAAAATCTCACTGTTATACAATGGATACTTTGCTTATATATTTAAAAATACTATTGCAGTTTGGGTTCTTGGGAAGCAGATGGAAGATGCAGGTAGGCAGACGGGAGGATATTTTGAAGTGCTCCATCCAGAAAGGGCTAGAACAAATTAGGTCTTTAAAAAGTTGCAGTTGAGACCTCATCTAAACATTCCAAGTCCTGAAGGTGGAGTGGGTTTTAAGAAATATTCTGTTTTGAGCACCAGGAATCAACCACCCTCCAGGAGCATCTGGTACCACCCTGGCACCAACTTGCACCAAGTTGATACAGCATCCTGTTGACAAGAAAACAGTAACAACTAGACCTAAGAGCACTAAGAGCAGTTTGTGCTATCTCATCACCTAGGTTACCGTAGATGATTCAGAAGGCACTCCGTCCTCGATATCGCAAAAATCAAGATCATTAAATACAGAAAACTAACTTTAAAATCACAGCTGAGCATAACTTTTCTGGGTCTAATAAGAAAGATACTAGCCTAGGCTTCAGCCTAGGATTTAAAAAAAACAGCATCTTTAATTCCAGAGGTCTGGCTTTGATAACTATGACAGAGCAGAAATTTGGAACTATAAGAAAAGGCTATATCCTAGGTTTCATCCTAAAATCTGTGCAAAAACCAAGATTACTAATTACAGAAAATGACTACAACAACAGTAATGTATCATAACTTCTAGAACCATAAAAGAATGAGTCTATCGTAGACTTCGTCCTATGAACTATGCAAATACCAAAACCTCTATTTTTGTCAGCCACAATTAAGCAGAATATTTCCTGGCACCATAAAAAGACTTTAGAGTTCGATAATGAGCATATCTGGTGCCTGTAGTTGTTCCGCTGACAATATTCATCAAGGGTGGAAAAACCCTATATCTCTTATGCCAAGGGAATTCCCTTTCAAATTTCTGCAAAAAGTATTGTGTCTGTGCAAAAAAAAGGACAAACCTCACCACACCAACCCTTTTTTTTTCTTCTATTTTTCTATTGTTGATTAGTAGTTGCTCATTGTGACTGTTGGGTATTTAGTCAGTGCTTCTTCTTCATTTTTTTCTATTTTCCACCCCTTTTCTTATTTTAAATTAATTATGATAGCTCCTAGATAGATTCTTCCAAAGCTATTTTCCATTTTTTTCCAACAGAACCACAGAAATTGAATCATTTTGTTCTCCCTCATAAATTAAGGGGGGAAGGGTGAAAGTGGATGGTACTATGTGAAAAGTCACATGATCACTGAGTAGAAATAAATAATGGGCTGACTTCTGCTGGGCAACAGGAGCCCAGCAGACATCTTGGACCTTTCTTGCTTTTCACACCTGAGAGTTTGATCTCTTCAGCATTCTTCTCTGAGGGCCTTCATTCTCCAGAGGTGAGTTGCCCCGCCCACAGACTTTGAACCTACCTGACTTCTGTTGGACTACAGGAGCATAGCCACTCTGCTTTGAGACTGCACATCTTCTAGATGATGAATACCACCATAGGAAGACCCACAATACAAGCACAACAATGGGGAAACCTTGTAAACAAAGACTATGCACAGAAAATGAAAAATGATAGCTCTAAATACCCAAAAAATACCAACCCTCTGAGCAATCTCTCAGATAAGAAATTTAGAATAGAAATAAGAAGGATCCTCATGAAAAGCAAAGAAAACATAGCTCTTGCTGAACAGAACACAAAGATAGAATTCAGAAAACTCCAAACTGAAATAACAGATCTGTATAAAGGGTAGCTTAACTGAAAACCTCAATGGAAAGCCTCTCCAACTGGGTAACAGCAGCCAAGGACAGAATCATTGAACTGGAAAATGAAATGCACAACTCCATACAGCAGAAGAGATTGAAAAAGAACCTTAAGGCAAATGATCAGACAATGGAAAAAGTACTCAAAGAATATGAACATATGAAAATAGAAGCCTTTATAAACTCAACAGAAACAACACAAGAAACAATGTAGTCTCAGAGACCAACGAAAGAGATCCCCTGGAAGAATCAAAGACAAAGACATCAACACAGAGAAAATCCCAGAGCAAAGACTGCATGCAATCAAATCCAGCATGCCTAAAGGGTATCAGCTAAAAGAGACCCAAAGAAAAACACCACAAGACAAATTCTAGTTACAATGGTGAATCCTATAGATAGAGATAGAATACTGAAAGCAGCAAGATCAAAAAGGAAAATTACATTCAAAGGAGCATTCTTAAGATTTACAGAAGATATGTCACAAGAAACTCTCAAGGCCAGAAGACAGTGGTGGGAGATTGTGACAAAATTGAGTGAAATGGATGCTTCACCTAGAATACTGTGCCCAGCCCGACTCAGGTTCAGGTGTGAAGGAAAAATACATAGCTTCATAGATAAGTAGCAGCTCAGAAATTTACAGATGCAAAACCAACCTTAAATAAAAAACAAAAAGGTCTAATTTAAGACAAGACAGACCAACAGATACAACAAACTTATACACAAGGATGCCATTAAATTCATGACAATCGTCTCCCTTATAAGCAATGGACTAAATTCACTATTTAAGTGACACAGGGTGGCTAAATGGATCAAAAAGATGAATCCAACCTTCTGCTGTCTACAAGAAACAAACCTGGATAGTCAGAACAAACATAGACTCAAAATAAAAGGCTGGAGGAAAATTATCCAAGCAAGCAACACCCATATAAAAGCTGGAGTGGCTATATTAATATCAGATGATGCAAACTTTATACTCACCAGAGTTGTAAGGGACAGAGATGGACATTTTCTATTAATTGAGGGGTATGTAGAGCAGGAAGAAATCACTCTTCTAAACATATATGCACCGAATGAGGGGCCAGAAAAATATTTAATGCAATTGTTGACAAATCTGAAAAATAATATCAATAACAACACAATGATTGTTGGGGACCACAACAAGGCTTTGTCAAACTGGATAGGTTAACCAGACTGAAACACAATAAGAATATACTAGACCTGAGAGGAGAAATGGAAGGAAGAGACCAAGTAGATATATAAAGGACACTCCATCCCCAGAAACCAGTATAAATATTCTTCTCCAACATACATGGGTCATACCCAAGGATAGACCACATGCTGGAACATAAAACATACCTCCATATAGTCAAGAGGATAGAAATATTGCTGGCTACCTTTGATGACCACAAGGCTCTGAAATTAGATGTGAACTACAAAGAGACAGAAAAATAATTTAACAACTTGTAATTAAACAGCCTGCTACTGAACAACCAGTGGGGTCAAGGTGAAATCAAAGAGGAAATCAAAACTTTCCTGAAAATAAATTACAATGAAGACACAAACTATCAGAATCTATGAGACACGGCAAAAGCAGTCCTGAGAGGAAAATTTATAGCTTTGCAAGCACACATCAGGAAGGAAGAAGAAGCATACTTGAACTGCTTAATGACACCACTTATAAAATTAGAAAATGAGGGGCCGGGCGGTGGCGCTGAAGGTAAGGTGCCTGCGCTAACCTAGGACGGACCGCGGTTCGATCCCCCGGTTCCCCATATGGTCCCCCGTGCCTGCCAGGAGCGACTTCTGAGCGAATAGCCAGGAGTAACCCCTGAGCGTCACCGGGTGTGGCCCAAAAACCAAAAATAAAATAAAATAAAATAAAATTAGAAAATGATCAACAAAAGGAACCAAAAATAGGGAAACAGAAGGAAATAACAAAGCCGAGAGCAGAAATCAATGAAGTGGAAACCCAAGCAAACAACCTGAAAGATCAACGAAAGCAGAAGTTGGTTCTTTGAAAAAATAAACAAGATTTATAGACCATTGGCAAGACTCACAGAGAGACAGAACTTTATAAACATATTAGAAATACAAAGGGAAAGATCACGGCAGATATTGCAGCAATTCAAAGGATAATCAGAGACTACTTTGAGAAACTGTGCCACTAAAATTGAGAACCTGGAAGAAATAGATAAGTTCTTTGACTCTCATAATAACCTTCTACAGTTGAATAAGAAGGATTTAGCATATCTCAAAACCCTCATCATTATTGAGGAAATTAAAACCGTAATCTGATGTCTGCCCCAAAAGAAAAGCCCAGGCCAGATGGATTCAGTAATGAGTTTTTGTCAAACCTTTCAAGAAAAATACTAGCAATCCTGTCCAGGCTCTTTCATAAAATTGAAAAAACAGGAACACTTCCAAATACATTTTATGAAGCCAACATCACCTTGGTACTAAAACCAGATAGAGATGCTGCCAAAAAAAAAGAAAATTACAGACCAATATTCCTGATCAACACAGATGCAAAAATTCTCAACAAAATCCTGGCAAATCCTTATCAATGCCTTATCAAGAAGATCATACACTATGACCAAGTAGGTTTCATTCCAGGAATGCAAGGATGATTTAACATCCATAAACCTATCAAAATAATACATAACATCAACAACAACAAAAAATAAAAATCACATGATCATATCAATAGATGCAGAGAAAGCAGTTGATAAGGTCCTACACCCATTCTTGATAAAAAAAACTCTCAGCAAGATGGGAATAAAAGGAATCTTTCTCAATATAGTTAAGGCCATCTACCACAAGCCAATGGCAAATATTATCCTCAGTGGATAAAAACTAAAAGCCTTTCTGTCACAGCATTCTCAGGAGTGAAAAAACTCCTGAGAGGAAATCATGTCAGAAAGGCCCGCTCTGAGCTGTTATCTAAGCTGATCTCTGCGTGGATTGTCTGTAACATAATTTCCAAGGCTGTGAGATTTTTTCTCTCTGTCCCTTTAAGAATATAAGGCATCAAAATTCCTTTCCTTCAATCAAAAGAAATAACAGTACCAAAAGCCGCCAGGCCAAACCATGCACCCCCACTGAGCAATCTCTCTGGCTCTGACGCCAGGGAAGTCTTCCTTTTTCCTTCAAACTAAATATGCATAACTAGTTTTCATGTTTTACCCAAAACACAAAACATCTTTTCCTCTACCTAATAATTGCAAAATTACTCAAAAATATTTCTCACTTCCCCATAGCTAGCTCCTTATCACTACCTGAGTTTCACTTTCTTTTTCCTCATACAAAATTACTTGAACCCCAAAAACAGAACTCTCTTCACCCCAAAATATGGTCCATTGAAATGCAGAATTCCAGCTAGCCCATTCCATTGTGTTCCATCAGTCTCTTGTAATTATCCCCAATCACTCTAGCATTCCAGAGTTTGCCTTATAAGCACCCCTTGATTTTAATAAAATTGTCTTGGCCTCATTTCACGCTTAGACCCCATACAACTGTGTGGTCTCTCATTTTTACATTAATATTTTCTGTTAGCAAATATTCCTCCGTCCCGCTCTTTCCCACGAGTTACAAGGTCTCGTGAACGAAAAATAATTTTTGTTACAGGCATTAGCCGTCTGTAACACCTTTCCTCTAAATTCTGGCACAAGACAAGGCTGTCCACTCTCACCACTCCTATTAAACATAGCACTGGAAGTACTTGCTATAGCGATTAGGCAAGAACAAGATATCAAGGGAATCCATTTCGGAAAGGAAGAAGTCAAGCTCTCACTGTTTGCAGATGACATGATACTATACTTAGAAAACCCAAAAGACTACCAAAACTTCTAGAATCAATATACTCATATAGCAATGTGGAAGGCTACAAAATTAACATACAGAAATCAATGACCATTTTATATACCAATAATTATATGGAAGAAATTGACTTTAAGAAAACAACCCCATCACATTAGTGTCACACAAAATCATATATGTTGATGTCAAGATGTGAAGGACCTATAACAGAAAACTATAAAACCTTGTTTCAAGAAATAAGATAGGACACACAGAAATGGAAACACATACCATGCTCATGGATTGGCAGGATTAACATAATTAAAATGGCATACTCATCAAAGCATTGTAGGAATTTAATGCAATCCCTCTTAAGATAAACAGGACATTCTTCAATGAAGTGGATCAAACACTTTTGACATTCATTTCAAACAAATTGCTAAAGCAATCCTTGGGAAAAGGAATATGAGAGGCATTACTTTCCCTGACTTTGAACTATATTTCAAAGCAAAAGTTATCAAAACAACATGGCACTGAAATAAAGACAGACACTCAGATAAGTGAAATAGGCTTGAGTACTCAGAGAGTGTTTCCCAGACATACAATCACCTAATTTTTGATAAAGAAGCAAGAAATCCTAAATGGAGCAAGGAAAGCCTCTTCAACAAGTGGTGATTGGCACAACTGGTTAGTCACTTGCAAAAAGTGAACTCAGACTCCCATGTATGAAGATAAAGTCCAAATGGATTAAAGACCTTGATATCAGACCTTATAAGATATATAGAACAACATGTAGGTAAAACACTCCATCACATTGAGACTAAAGGCATCTTTAAGTAGGAAATGGCACTTTCTAAACAAGTAGAAGCACAGATAAACAGATGGGAATATATTAAGCTGAGAAACTTCTGCACCTCAAAGGAAATAGTGCCCAGGATACAAGACCCACCCTCTGAGTGGGAGAAGCTATCATCTAATACCCATCAGCTAAGGGGCTAATATCCAAAATATACAAGTTACTGATGGAGTTTTACAAGGAAAAAAAACATCTAATTCCATCAAAAATGATGAGAGGAAATAAACACTTTGTCAAAGCAAAAATACAAGTGGCCAAAAATTCTCTACATCACTAAATATCAGGGAGATGTAAATCCAAAACTACTATGAGGTATCATTTCACTTCACAGAAATTGGTGCACATCACAAGCAATGTGAACAAGTAGTGATTGCGTGGATGTGGAGAGAAACAAACTCTTATTCACTGTTGGTGGATATGCTGTCTAATCCAACCTTATGGAAAGCGATATGAAGATTACTCCTAAAACTGGAAATTGAGCTCCCATATGATCCAACTATAGCACTCCTATGGATATACACTAGGAACACAAAAATACAATATAAAAATTTAGTCTTCATGCCTATATTTATTTCAGCATTATTTACAATATCTAGACTCTGGAAACAACCAAGATACCCTTAAACAGATGAATGGCTAAAGAAACTGGTACACATATGCAATGGAATATTACACAGTAATTAGGAGATATGAAGCCATGAATTTTTCCTTTATATTGATGTACATGAAATCTATTATGCTGAGTGAAAAAAGTCAAAGAAGTAGAGATAGACACAGAATAGTCTCACTCATCGATGGACTTTAAGAAAAATAAAATATATTTTTCAATGATTCTCAGAGACAAAAGAGAGGAGGGCTGGAAGGTCCAGCTCATGACATGAAGCTCACCACAAAGAGTGATGATTGCAGTTAGAGAAACAACTACATTGAAAACTATCATAAGAATTTGAGTGAATGAGGGAAGTAGAAAGCCTATCTAGAGTACAGGTGGGGGTGGGGTGGGGAGAAAGTGATCTGGGACATTGGTGATGGGAATGTTGCACTGGTGAAGTTTTTACATGACTGAAACTGAAATACAATCATATTTGTAATCAAGGTGTTTTGATAAAGCTATTAATAACAAATAATAAATAATGATCAATCCTAAATAGCAAACCCGAAGTCAATGACAACAGAATCAAGATTGACAACACGTTATATACAAAGGGGGCCAGTTACACTAGCAGTCCAGGAAATAGAGGACAGGACTAAGGATGCATGCTGGGAATAGGGGCAAAGGGATGTCAACATGGTGGTGGAGAATTGCTCTAATTCACTGTCACTATGTACCTTAAATATAACTGTGAAAGACTTGTAATTCGCATGGGCCTCAATAAAAATTAGTTTAAAAAAGAACTATTCTTTTTTTGGTTGGAGAAAACAGACATTTTTGAATCTATCTCAAGATACGCATTGGATGTAAGGTGCTTAAGAATGGAAGCTTTTGCTTAAGAAAAAACCTCATGCAAGATGGATAATATCATTTAAGACACTTGCTGAATGAGGGGAAGATTGTGAAGATTATGTACCAGAAGCACTGTCAGGGGCAGATGAAGTAATTTCTTAGTTTTGATGGGAAGGTTGGGCATCATATCA
>PVKC010038495.1:0-12747 GCA_004027635.1 Crocidura indochinensis
TGCATGTAATATTACATTCCATAGTATAGATATAATAAAATTATAACCAAATTTTTATTTTATTTTTTCTTTTAAGGTATATTTGTTTTTTAATATTAATAATTTTTATTTTGACCAAAGTGGGTTACAAATCATTCATAGCAGTATTTCAGGTACATAGTGACATTGAATCAGGGGCATTCCCACCACCAATGTTGTCCTCCCTCCACCCCTGTTCCCAGCCTGCATTCCATATTGCCCCTCCTTTGCCTCTCAGGCTGCTAGTGCAAGTGGTCTCTTCTGTGTCTAGCCTGTTGTAGAGTGTGTTTCTGCTATAATTTATAATTATCTGTAATTGTCAGGATTGGCAAAAACTAAAGGCAAGGATGCTATATATGTTGATGAAAGCCTTCTGTAGAAAGGCTGAAATTGAGCTAGTTTTTTAGTTCAAAGGAACCCAATGGTGAGGTCTGATGTTATTTTCTGTATTACCAAGCAAATATGTAACAGGATGAACCTGAGACAGCCTTTCAGGAGCCCTCGTGGAACTCTACTAAAAATCAAAGCTTGGAGAGGAAGAAAGCAACATGAAATTAGGAAGATTCCATAATCTAAAAGAAAGTAAAACAGCATTAACATATGTGTATTTAATAGAAGATGAAGAATTGAAAATAAAATTTTAGATGTAAAACTGCTCATTGAAAACATTCTATATTTAATAAAGTATATAAATCGTAGCTCCAAGGACTATTGACAATTACCAAAAGTAAGGCATTTTCTCTTCATCGTGGCCAAATTAGATTCAATCCCATGAACCACATATGACCTATTGAGCACCACCAAGAGAGATCTAAAGCACAACTGGGTATGTTTCCAAATCAAAAACAAGCAATAAAATAAAAATTTTATATCCCAAAATAAATATACACCTGAAACATTCAAAGTATGACCTAATCAAATGATCAAATTAATGAATAAATAGAAATAAATAAAACCATTTAAGGTTTCATTGTGTACATTGGAGATAATAATAATAACTACCCACAGGAAATAGCAATCCTGAACATACTGGATTAATACCATTAATGTGATAAGATAAATTCTTCAAAAATTGTGTTATTTCTATATCTCTAAGTCCAAAAAACATTCCCCATGACAACTCCAATTAAGCATTCCCCACAAGAATCAATAAAAATAGTGAAAATGGGAAAGTAATTATGATGAAATAATTTGAGTAGGAAAAAATAGTATCGTTTAAAACTCAAAATGAAATTAAGAAAGAAAATACATACATGCATACATATATATATGAAAGAAGATAAAAAGACATATGGCAGAAAAAGTTAACTGAACTATTAAGAAAAATCAATTCTTAAATGAAAAGTAAAAATTTCTATAGATACAAAAATACAAGAAGGTAGACACTGCTGTTGTCATTATTTAAATATTTAAGGGAAAGCTGCAAAACTGAACATTTTAGCCAGTAAAACTATACTTTTAAAAATTAAAACAAAAAAATTTCAGAAAAACAGATATGAGCTAATGTTACCACCAAAAACAGCTTAGAAGAAAGGGACTATCCCTACACAAGCTCATATACACATATGAATATACACAATCACAAATAAGTGGTTTGTTTATATGTCATTTATTTCTGCTATTTTGAGTGAGCATTCTTTTGACATGATGTTACTAAATTTATAAATATGATGACTGCTGCCTCTTATGAAAACTCCTTAAATGAAGTTTCAAATGTTCCTCCCAGCTAATAGATCTTAGATTGAAATATAAAGAACAAAGTGATATCAAATAAAAAACAAAACAAAACAAAAACTGAAGCAGAAGAGAAAAGTACTGATGTGGCTCCCATGTCTGGTCACCCTATATGGTCTCTGAGTGCTGCAATGAGTTATCTTTGAGTTTAGAGCCAGGAATTAGCACTGACCACACAGGGTGAGGCCTCAAACCTAAACAATATCAGTTAAAAAAAATCCTTCACCAGGATTTTGTTAACTTTATCCACTCAACACCACTTTTCAAATGAGGCCCTTTTCGTGTCCCCTGATATATAAAATTCATATGCAAGTTAAATTTTACTGATAATAAATGTCAATTTATTTTAAAGAAAAGTTTCACCAGCTTGACATTGCTATTCAACCCAATGGAAATGAGTTCGAGGGGTATAACATAGTTTAAACTAGAGCCTACACCCAATAATTGTGGTTAAAATGAGTCAATAGCCCTTAAGTTATGCCTATTAAGCTTTGTTTCAGAGTTATTAAAATATATTATTAAGTAACTCAGCATCAAATACTATACAGTATAAGTAACCCATGTTTTTTGCATTCATCATAATTTATTTGGAATAATCTTACTCTATTCTGCTTATTTTTTATATTTTGTATATTAATTTAGCTTGGTAAAATTGGATTTAATTCAGTACAGTGTGGAATATACTAATATGTTATTTATACTCATTATATTTTAACTTTCAGAATCTACTTTCAAAATTATCAACTGCACCTTACTTGACCCACAGGAGAGTTAATTAAAATTTGGCAGATTAATTGAGCATATTTCAAAGTATTTTAAATGTAATTTATCCTCAATTATTTTAACTTTTGCTAAAATATGTAACACCATTTATTGAATCTACTAAAATATTTATTAATTCTTTCAACCAGCAATTATTTTAAATGAAATATTTTCAGTTAATAAGTATATATGAGAATATTATATCTACCACAGAAAAGATAGCCCATTCCAAGAAAATGGAAACTACACTAAATTTAATTATAAAATCCTATTGAATAAAAATCTACTTCCTATATTTTCATTCACTTAACTCAGAACATTTACACATAAAATATACTGTGTCATGCACATCAATTCACTATAAAAGCAAAAATATCGTTTCTTCTGTTAAATAATTACGCAGTTTAAAATTTCTGTTGATTAAAATAAAAAAATGTCTCAGCCTGATAGTATTGATCTAATTGAGTTTGTCCACAAAAGACATATTTATGAATAGATAAACCATACAGATAAAATATATATACATATTCATCTATTCATATATCTTTATATCTGTATGGTTCATATATATCTATACCTGTATGGTTTATCTGACACCTATATCTAGCATATACATATACATATATAACTAAGATCAATATTGCTCTATATAAAAATTTATTTTCATCTAAAAGCTTTTGGTTTTTGAACACAAGCTTTTATTTAAAAGTGACTTGAAAATGTTCTGTAATTGATGTTTAAGAGCACTTGTAAACAGTAAGGCAAACTGCAAAATATCTATATCAATTGTTACAGACATCCTCTTTCATATTGATAAAAATGTATCTAGCATTTCCATAAGCATTTCCATTGATGTATCAGTAGCACCCATCAATATACAAACTGCATTGAGATAACCAATAATTTATAGTTTCAATCGTACTTTCTAAGGCTTAATTTTATTTTTTGATTTTGATCCTTGCTGCCTTAGTCCCCAATTTTTCTCAATATCTTGCTTCATTGCATTTTTTTTGTTTGTTTTGTTTTTGGGCCACACCCGGTGATGCTCAGGGGTTACTCCTGGCTATTCGCTCAGAAGTCGCTCCTGGCAGGCATGGGGGACCATATGGGGAACCGGGGGATCGAACCGTGGTCCGTCCTAGGTTAGCGCAGGAAGGCAGGCACCTTACCTCCAGCGCCACCGTCCGGCCCCGCTTCATTGCATTTTGTAACTACTTAATATCTATTTATATCTTTATTCTTTATAAGTTAATTCTTCCTATAGTACGTGAGACCAATCTATGAACTGAAAACTCTAGAGTGTTTTCAGAATGGCTGCAGAAAGATTTCCCTAACCTCCACACATTTGTCCCCATCTTATCACCAGAAAACCCAGAAGCTCCTATTCCACACTCATCATCTTGCCAGCAGAGAAATAGATCAGTTCCACAATTAAGTGTGAAAAGAATTTGATGCTGCTGAAATTTTCAGGTAGACTAGTCCAGGCTGACAATTAATTCTGGTACCTTCTTGGGATGGGGCAGACAGATTTTCCTTACTGCTTGAAAGCACAGTATCACAAAGCCATCTCCACAACTAATGTCACAAAGAACATCTAGCATCTAAGTCTTCCCAGGTGGATCCAGTCTATGGGCTGAAAAGTCTGCGGTGTTCTCAGAATGGAGAGGCAGATTCCCTTTCTAATGCCCATATCAGAAAAATTAATAGCCATTTTTCACACAGAAAAAATAAAACATGCTCGATAACTAATCTCAAAAATATCACCATGTCTGAAAATTTCTAAAATGACAACTTTGGGGCCTTCTCTGGATGGGGAAAAGCAGATTCCCTTTACTCACCTGAAGGCAGAGTATCACTCAGCCTCACCAGACACATTCCTACATAGAAATAGCTCAGGTTCACAGGTGAACCTCATCGAACAACCAAGCCACCAAATCAGTCTAACTCTATGACCCTTGAACCATGTGACCTTAAATACATTCAATAAATATGTCTAATTTTCGAATGCATTCATTTGTTTTCATATTGAAATTTTTATTTTTCAATAATTACTTTATTTAAGCACTGTGATTACAAAATTGTTCATAATTGAGTTTCATCCATACCAGTGTACATTTCCAGCCACCTATGTCCTCAGTTTCCTTCCTGCCTTCTCCTCTGCCTGCCTCTTTGCAAACATTCTCCATTTCTCCATTCTCTCTCTCTCTCTCTCTCTCTCTCTCTCCATTTTTCGATTTTTGACACCATGGTTTGCACTACTGTTAACGAAGGAGAATCATTCATATCACCTTATTTCCTTTTAGCACCCCTTTTTGTGCACAGGGATCAGTTCCAACTATTATTGTCATTGTGATCCCTTCTCTACCCTAACTGCACAGTTCTACTATTTGTGGAAAGCTTCTTACCATGGACTGGCCCTTCTGGCTCTCATCTCTAGTGTTTCTGGCTATTATTAAACTATTATATATTTTTCATATATTCCAAATATTATTCTATGACTATTATTCTATGTCTATCTCCCTCTGACTCATTTCACTCAGTATAATTTTCTCCATATTTAACCAATAATAAGCAACTTTCATGACTTCATTTTTTTCCTAACAACTGATAATATCCAATTATTTAGTTATTCTACAGTTTCTTTAGCCGTTCATCTGTTTCTGGTTACTTGGGTTGTTTCCAGATTTAGATATTGGAAATAGTGCTGCAACAAATACAGGAATGTAGAGGACTTTTTGCATGGTAATTATGGAGTTTTAGGATGTGTCCATAGGAGTGGTATTGTTCTATTATATGGGAGTTCAATATCAAGTTTTTGAGAAATATCTATATTGTTTTCCAAAAAAGATAAACCAGTCTACATTCCAACCAGCAATGAATGAGAAAGCCTTTCTTTCTACATATGCATCAAAACTAGTTATTCTGAGTAATGTGCACCAATCTCTATTGTGTGAGGTGTTATCTGATTGTTCTTTTGATTTGCATCTCCCTGATGGTTAATAATGTGGAGAATTTTTTCATGTTCTGTTTGGCCATCAGTATTTCTTCTTTGAAGAAATGTTGTTTTCTTCTCATTATTTTTGGATGGAGTTAAAAGTTAAAGTTAAATATTTTTTAAATTTTGAAAAAATACAAATTCTCTAAGTTTTCCATTCAAATTCAGTATAAAATATTGCAAACAAACAAGTTAATCCAGCTCTACATTAAGTAGTGGTTATAACAGTAATATCGTAAATAAATAAATGCTACTCAAAATAATTTTTGGAATTTGCCTTTAAGTGAGATGTACTAGGAATAATTCAATAAATCTAAATGGTTTTCCCTTTATTGTGGATTAAAATATATACCTAATTATGTGTCATATTCAAAAATGAACTTAGTGATGCCTTTTGTAATATATTTATAAAATACATCCATCTACATTTTCTATTTTAAAATTTTACTGTTACTTATCGTAAAAAATAAAAATATTTATTTAAGACATATTATGAATTTGACCTGTATGAAGAATTTATAAAATGACTTTTTTGAAAGATAGTACAGTGGGTAGGTTGCTTGCCTTGCCAGTGACTTACTCACATTAGATCCCTTGATTGCCTATATTTTTCTTGGAGTATACCAGGATTGATCTCTGAGTATGGAGCCGGGTAAGCTTGGAACACTGCAGTGTGGTTCAAAAAAATTAAAAAAAATACAGCTTAAACTTTCCAATAGCCTTATGGAGTAAACATAGTATTATTAAATTATACAAAATAGGAAAGTATAGAACATAAAAATGTTATCATATCTTATGATAAATATAAATATTCAAGAAATGAGGAACAGATAAGACCATCTGAAACAATTTAGATAGGAAAGCAACTAGAGAATAATAACAGAAAGATACCTGGAGCAAAATGAAGTTTCTAAAATCCAAAATAAGTTGCTAGGAGAGGATCTGGAGAATGTTTAACAGGTAGAATTTGTAACCAGACCAGCATTTATTCCTATTTATATCAATTATTAGTTAATTTGCAAATGACAAACTTTTTTGCTGTAAAATAAGAATACTGTTAATGATTCATAGTAATGCTATGAAGATTATATAAGATGAATGAAATAGTGGGTGGTGGAAGGTATTAGTACATGCTCAATAACTTTTTTTTTAATTTTATTTTAATCATAGTGGTTTACATGATATTCACAGTAATATTCCATTTACAAATAAACATTGAATCAGGGGAATTTCCATCACCAAGTTGTCCTCCCTCCACCTCCATTCCCATTCTGTCTCCTATATCAACTTTTAGTCATCCACCAAGATTCTATAGAGAATAATTGTTGTAGGTTATTGAAGAGGGGTTAAAATTTTCGTAGTCCTAGAGTCATATCTCTGATGTAAATAATAAATTAAAAAAGACAAATTGGATGAAGAAAAATCCATTAAGCTAAATCGCAGTAATTGTAGGAATTCTCTTTCAGGGCTATTATAATGATGTTAAAGTGGACACCTGAAAAGAAGGGTGGGACGAGAGGGAAAGGAAGAGAAAGAAATTGTGAAATTAGAAAAAAGAAGAGACTAGAGTGATAAAACAGCAGTAGGCCATTTGCTTTGTACATTGCCAAACCAGGACAGACCTGGGTTTGATTCCAGCACCCCATATGGTCACGAGAGCCTATCACGAGCGATTTCTGAGCACAGTGTCAGGATTAACTCCTGAAAGCTGCGTGGGTGTGGCCATAATAATAATAATAATAATAATAATAATAATAATAATAATAAAATTGTAAAATCAAAAGAAATTGTAGAATTTTTGCAAATGTAGGACAAGGTCTGAATAGATAATTTATGGTTGTAAATTTAAATAATCACAGACTTTTATAAAAAAGGCTTTCACCTAGACTTATTAAATGTTTCCATTTTTTATTCTGCTCTTGCCAACTTGTTTTCAAATGTATACTGAATAAACTCTGATGACAGGAAAAAAAGCTTCTAAATAGAGCATTATAGCAAATTTAAAAGTATAAAAGCAAAGCTACAATCATACAAACTGAAATAGCTTTTATCTATTTAGAATAAGTGATATCAATGTCTGATTCTATTTTAAGTCCGATCTGTACGCATATAATTCTGTTAATCTAGCCCATTCACCCTAAACCTTATATTTTTTATGAGGTTTTAAACCTCATTATCCTTGTTCTCTATGGTTTGTGATCTTTTTTTAAATAATGGGGCTCAAAATATGATCTCTCCAATCTAAATATTAAGCAGATATGATCCTACTTAGTTTCTGAAATAAGACAAAATTGGAAGCATTCAGCTTGGAATGACTGCAGACACAATTTATTTTTCTTTCTATTTAGAGTGGCACAATCTAGTGTGAAGATGGAATGCAGGTGAAGAAAAACTGTAAGAATACCTCTGCAATAGCAGAATATTCAAAGTGCTAGAGACAGAAAAATATTAATTCACTCTGTCTAGTGAAGTGTGAGTTTATTAAAACAAGTCTTCACAATGAAGTGAGATTTTATAATAAGAATATCTGTATTAGAAGATGACAGCAGTCTATAACTTTCAATACATGAAATTTGAAGCTAGTACAGAGTGCTAGAACAAAGCAAATCATAATTAATAAATTATGAGTTTGCAAATTTAGAGTTTACAAGTAAAAACGTTTGAAAGAAAGATAAGAAGCTATGGTGGCCCTGTAGTATACAGCATGAAAACTGCTTTAATAACATATTCATTATTGAAAAGTTATTTCACCTTTACTCTTAAAAATCAGAAAATTACTGATTTATATTTTCAGATGTTTCTGTCATTAATCTATGCTTTCCCAAATGTAAATTTAAGCCTTCAATTTATTGGTCCTAACAAATCTATATCTGTTAAGTATACTGCAATTATTGTCATTTACTATTCTAATATACATATATTCATAATTGCTACACAATCTAAATTTACTCATTTTATTTACCTTTGCATTTTCCACACTTCAAATTTTCTTATTATATTAGGATATAAAATGTAATTCTGGAACATCATACAAGAAATTCAGTTATTACACAGCACATACAAATAATGAGCCATAAAACTAAATTCAAGATGTTAGTATTATAAAATTTTCTAAAATAAATTACAGAAAAAATATCTTTGTGACTTTGTATTGTGTCAATAGTTTTTTAATCCCCTGAAAAGGAAAGGGGGCAAAATTGCTGAGTTACATACTATAAAAAGACAATTTTCAGATAAACATATACTTTTTATCCAAAATACATTAAAAATACAAAGAGCAGACTAGAATGATAGTCTAGTCTGAGAAGGTTAAGTCACTTGCCTTACACCAAAACTAGTCCCCAGAATTCGACCACCAAAATTGGTTTTTAAATATAAAGACAGGATTAGACTCTATACACAGCTGTATATGCAGCTAAAAACAAAAATTGCTGTAAAAGAAATAAGATATTTTAAGACACTTCAAAGAAAACCAAAGATAACTTAAAAAGTTTGTTATGTATGGAACATATTTATTGGCTTTTTGCCATAAAATATGTTATATATACTATATTTTAGATATATTAGTAAGCAAATGTTTGTGATAAAAATTACAATGACTATAAAAACATAATCAAATATGTAACATTTAGTATAAATAAAATGTTAATTAATTATTGTAAATGTATACAATACCCTTTCCAGATTAGAAGAAAAAATTTCTCAATATAAATGGGGACAACTATGTGTGCCATGAGGGAATGCCAAATCAATGCCAAGTTCTGAGAAATTTGATCTTTTCTTTTATAGAAGGTTGAGCTGGTGAGTAAATTATTGGTAAACACATTCATTTTAATGAGTTTTGTAGCATTTCCCTCCATTATTATTCGTCTTGTTTAACAGAGTCTCATTTAAAAGAGCTTCCGTAAATTTGTAATTTCCTTACTAGATTTTGCTGCTTTCAATATTTGATATCTAAATTTTGTCACAATGTGTCCTAGAGTCCTCCTATTTGAGTATATATATATATATATATATATTTTTTTTTTTTTTCTGGAACTCTTTGTACCACTTGTATCTGGGAGCCTATTTTTTTTAACTCTGGGAAATTCTTATATCTTTAATGAGTGGCTCTTCATTGAGTTGTTCAGGTATTCTTTTTTTTTTTTTTTTGGTTTTTGGGCCACACCCAGTGACACTCAGGGGTTACTCCTGACTATGCGCTCAGAAGTCGCTCCTGGCAGGCACGGGGGACCATATGGGAACCGGGGGATCGAACCGTGGTCCGTCCTAGGCAAGGCAGCAGGCACCTTACCTCCTGCACCACCTCCCGGCTTGTTCAGGTATTCTTATGATTCTTATATGGTTTATCTAGAGCTCATCCCATAGTTCTCTGATGTGCTGTTTCTTTTTAGACCTTTATTACCTGCCTTCTGTTATTTTCTAGCCATTTCCTCCATCTCATTTTGGGGTGCCTTAATTGTTTTTATTAGCTATTGTTATTCTGCTGCTCAGAGCTTCTACTGAGTGTTTTATATCACATATCACACTCTTTAGTACCGCTTGTAATCTTTCTATACCTTTTATATCTTTTATATACATTCTTGTGCCTTGTTGACTATCTGTGCCATTGTTTCCTTGTGCTCATTAAACTAGTCATTCCCTGGGTAAGTACTGAGCTGGTTGGTGCCAACTGAGTCTTCTGTGTTACTGTTCTTACTTACTGAACTCAGTGTGCTTTTATGTGTCTACAGTACTTCGGCTGAGCTAAGGGGGGACCTTCATAGATCAGTTTTCATGGGATTCTCTGAGGAATTAGGCTGGGAATTGTTCCTTTCCTTCTTTCTATCTCCCAGTGATAGAAAGAATAACTATGAACAGTGTGAAATTTGATAATTAACCCAGGCTTTTAAGAGTTATGGGAGACGACCTCATTGAAATGGCAGAGAATGTTTGTGGAGCTTAGAGGATAATCTCATCTGGTAAAGAGTGTAAGCAAACAACAACAGTTCAGGAGCTATGGATGTGGACCTACTGAAATGATTGCCTTGTTTGAATTTAAAATCATAAGAAGACAGGGCTGGAGTGATAGCACAGCTGTATGGCGTTTGCCTTGCACGCAGATGGACCTCTCGGTTTGATTCCCTTTGTCCCATATGCTCTCCCAAGCCAGGAACGATTTCTGATCGCATATCCAGGAGTAGCCCCTGAGCATCATGCGTGTGCTCCCCCAAATTATAGTAAGACATGATGAGTTGCACTTGTTTCAGAACCACTAGCTGTGACAAAAAAAGAGAGAAATATTCTCTATTTTTAAAAGTTCTATTTCCTTGAGAAAAAAAATATTTCTACCTTTATGAAAAAAGAAAATGCCAAGGATAGTTTTCATGGTTTTGTAGCTGGTAGAACTTTGATTATTCAGATAATCACCATATGATTTATTCAACTAAAATAGTATCCAATAAGTTATTAACCATCTTTACTGAAAATGCCATAATCGAGAAGGTATAAGAAGTGATGGATGAAACCACAAGTGACATGTGGGTTCAGATAAAAGGAAAGAGGAATAAAAGTGAAGTCATTAAGGAAGTATATTAGAATTTCTGTGTCAAATAAAGACAACAGATATTTTCCTGACACAGATCAATATCTGTAAGTTGGACAATTTTTAGACCTTTCATCATTCATTTTTACTCCAGACTGATTCCTTTGAACTGACTTCAGTTTACCTTCTCTCCTAATATAACCATATTTAACCTTAGGAAACTCAGTATTATCAAAAATAATTAGTCAATTTAAAACTATATGATGAGCAAATTCAATAATGACAGGTTCCTGACATGTAAAACTGAAATAATAAGTACGGTCTAATAAGAAATGTCCACTTGGGGGGCCCGGGAGATAGCATGGAGGTAAGGCATTTGCCTTTCATGCAAAAGGTCATCGGTTCGAATCCCGGTGCCCCATATGGTCCCCCGTGTCTGCCAGGAGCAATTTCTGAGCATGGAGCCAGGAGTAACCCCTGAGCATGCCAGGTGTGAACCAAAAAAAAAAAAAAAAAAGAAATGTCCACTTGGAAATCAAGGAGATGAGTTAAATGACTTGATCACATGTCATGTTTATGCTGAGTCCTGAGTTAAAGCCTTAGAAATAAATGACACCTCATTCCACAACTAGCACCCAGAGTGACTCTAAGTTCTTTCAGGTGTACTTCCTACTCTCTTCAAAAACACAATAATAAGTTTTGGGTTGATAAAACTATAAAGTGAGATCAAGCTTTGGAAATATCAGAAGTCATTAAGCAAAGGAGTTTATATAATATAAAGAGTAGTAAACCAGTTATTAGAGATATTACCCAAGCATGTGGGTAAATTCAAATACATCTGAGAAATCAAGGTGATTACTAAGATGAAGATTGCCAGGTCTAGCTCAGTTGATTCCATTTTCTAAGTCAAGAACTGAAATGTCCTTTAAAAAGGAGATGCAGAGTGTGGTAAAACTATATACCCAAAGCACACTCTACAACACTGAAATATGAAATATAAGGTGTAACCACAAAACTTTGTAATGAGCAGAGTAATGGCAGAACAAGGGGAGGCAATGAGTATAAGGACACTGGTAGAAGGAAGTTGAACTACTTGTAAGATTGGTGTTGAATTATTATATGCCTAAAACTTAACCATAAATAACTTTATAAATCACTGTTTTTTGATCTAATACAATTTTTTAAAAATCAGTAATTCACCATGCAATTATATATTGCTTCTTGTGTTATTTTCCATGTTTATCATGTTGAATGAACTTAAGTTAGACAACATTGTGATTTAAATGAGTACATTCTTCCATTGTGGAAATTGACATAAATTCTTAAAAGGTTCTCCAGTTTGAGAAAATAATGACATCATTCTCATGGAATTTTTACAGGGATGGAACAATTAAACAAAAGGAAGGAAGAAAGAAGGGAAGAAGGAAGGATGGAAGGAAGGGAAGGAAGGATCAGAGGGAGGGAGGGAAGGAAGGAGGGAGAGAAAGAGAAAGAAAGAGAAAGAAAAAAAGAAAGAAAGAAAGAAAGAAACAAAGAAAGAAGAAAGAAAGAAAGAAAGAAAGAAAGAAAGAAAGAAAGAAAGAAACAAAGAAAGAAGAAAGAAAGAAAGAAAGAAAGAAAGAAAGAAAGAATTAAAGAAAGAAAGAAGAAAGAAAAAGAGAAAGAAAGAAAGAAAAAGAAAGAGAGAAGAAAGAAGAAAGAAAGAAAGAAAGAA
>PVKC010038496.1:0-12743 GCA_004027635.1 Crocidura indochinensis
AATACTGTTCATATCTGTAAACTGTTTCTTTGAATAATTTAACTGTCACAAGTGTATATACATTTATTACAGACAATGAATATGCAAATTAGATATAATTTTAGTTGTAAAATAGATTTAAAATAGTTAAACAAGTTATATAAATGCTCTAAACTAAAATTTAAATAAATAAATATGATAATAGAGCATTCTGAATCTTAGATATTTGTGATATAAATATAATTATAAAATGTTTTGGAAATTTGTCATTTCCAATTTTACAGTGATCTCATTTTTATATAATATATTTTATTAAATTATTATTTTACTGTCAAAATTTGAAGGAAAAACAGTAAAGTAAATTAAAATCTAGAACATTTTAAAGAAAGGTTTTTTATGGCAATACTTTATATTAAGCTATAATGGCATCACACTTATTAGTCAAAATGTGAACACAATCCTACCTACAATACAAACAGGATGGGGAGTTTAATATGAATTATATTTATTCTGCTTACTGAAGACCTGAAAACTGTTGTATTTAAACTTGAAACTTAGATACTAACTATCTTTCTGTGTGACAATGTAGATATTCCTCCACCTATGTATACAAATACAGAAACTCACATATGTAAACTAAGATCAATATATTTTAAAACATATGACATATTTGCAGCATGCACTTTTAAATGGACTAAAAATATAAAAAAAAACTCATGAAGGTACCCACTAGAATTTCTATTGAAGCAAAATATTTGACACTAAATATATTTCTCTTTGCTTTCACTGAAGTTATCAATGGCTGTTTCATTTTAATTCTTATTTTGCTACGCCAAAGTTCTAAAAGTCATTTCTTCTGCAATCAAAGCATAAGCTCCACTTCAGAAAAGAAAATTGATTTTCATCCGGAAAATGTCAAACTTCTGCCTATAATAGTCAGCTATGTTTTTCTGAACCGGCAAAGTTCAAATAGCACCATCGACCCAGTAACCCTTTAACACTGGATGAAGGATACAATGCATCTACTACTTAACTGCCAGAATGTCCTCTAAGAGAATGAGACAATGCCCAATGATAAATCTATGCTGGATAAAAGGTGTGCTTATTTTAAGTGTATGGAGGGAGAAAATAATATGTGTTTCTTCTTTTATATGGAAGACTGCAAACTTTTATTAATTATTTCTGGTTTTGGTGAATCATAGGTTTTTCTTGAATAAAGTCTGAAAAATAAAATATAGACCAGAAATATTGAATGTAACTTCTATAGATAATAATTTAAAAGAAAATAAAACCGAATAAGAAAATGTTATATTTTATTTGTGCTTTTGTTTGGGAGTCATGCCCAGCGATACTCAGAAGTTATTCCTGGCTATGCATTCAACAATCAGTTCTGGTTAAGGGAACCATATAGAATAACAGAAATTAAATCTAAGCCAATTATCTATCAAAAATGAATCCTTCCTTTGTCCTAATTGCTCTGGCCCAAATATATGATTTATTTTAAATTAAAGTATTGACCCCCTACTCACCTCTGTGCCTGTGTCTTGTCCGCCTGTCAGACAGTGGTTCTGGAATCTTCAACTTTTTCAAGTGAATGATGTTTCCATTTTCCTAAACAAGAGAAGGTTCTATCAATGCCACACCAAAATGCATGAACTATTCTTAAAATGCATAGCATAAAAACAATTGATTTTCTTATGTGAGACAATATTGGCCTCCAAATATGTTAGCCTTGAGCAAAGACAATTCCAAGCTGGGAAAGCCAAAATTAGAGCTGTCAGAACTCAAGCTGGACTTGATATATCTCAGAGATGTCAGTATATCCTAACTTCCTTGTAATGCTTATTATTGGGTCTGATCAGAAACAGCATAATTCAGTCCAGGGAAGAGTTTAGAGATGAGGAGCAGGACACGATTTGGAATTGTGGGACAGCGCTGACACTCCAAAAAGGCAATAAAGAAGTAACCTCTAAGGGACATTTCCTGGGTGTGTTGTAAATAAAAAATAAGGATAGGGCCAAAGGGGTGGCACAGTGGTAGAACGTTTGCCTCACATGGGGCTGACACAGGAAGTCCTGTGGTTTGATCCCCAGCGTTCCATATGGTCCCCAAAACCAGGAGCCATTTCTGAGCCAAAAGCAGGAGTAACCCCTGAGAACCACTGGTTGTGGCCCCAAAAAACAAAACCACAACCATGACAACAACAAGGTAAGGAAAACACAGCAGTGCAATTATTCTGAGAAAAGAAAAGGAACGGGATTCTCCACAAAACCCATAGTCCCCAAGGTGAGGAGGATAGGGAAACAACTTCATAAATTAAGTGTCAAAAATGTGTCATGGAATGTCTTGGGCTACTGGAACCCTGTTTTCTTTTTCTGTGTGTCAGATGATGTAGGAATTGTGTTCTTGACTAGACCAACCTCTGTGTAAGGGAAGTATAAAATACATATATGCATATCCAAAACACACACATACAGAAACCAAAAAAGCAAAGGAACAACAAATAAATACCTTGTGCATCAGCACCACCTTTTTTTTGTCTTTTCTTCTTATTTTCTTCTTTTAAATTTATATTTATAACTCTAAACAGAGGTTCGCAACCAATTTTTTCTTTCTTTTTATTTTTTTTAAAAAGAACCATAGAACATACCATAGAACATGAATCATCTTGTTCTGCCTTATATTTATATTGAGGAAAAAAATAAATAGTGGATAGCACCCAGGGCCTAAGAGGAAGTCTCATGAGCATTGAGTGGAAATTAAAAAATGGTCAGAACTAAATACACAAGTCAAAGCCAACGAAGAATAGAATCAAGTGACCCAGACTACAACAAGCTAGACACAAAATGTACCTGTCACACTAGCAGTTCAGGGGATTCAGGGTAGGGAAGCATGCTCGGAACTATGGCGGAGGAAGGACAACTTTGATTGTGGGAATGGCCCTAATTCACTATCACTATCATATATGCACCTTAAATATAACTGTGAAAAATATACAATTCACATTGATCTCAATTAAAATTATTAAAAGATATTTCTGTAAAGGCTGATTAGGACTCTCAGAATCTTTTTGGTTAAACAAACTTAAGAGCTGACTCTAATAAACTCTTCTCTTTAGCTATCTATCTCTGGTGACTCTATGGGTTCTGCCTCACACAGATTATGGTTATAACTAGAATAAATGTTACAAATTCTGAAAAGCGTGTCGATTTTTTTTACTTTATTGAAACTTATTTAAAAGACATAAGGGAGACAATGAGCAAAAGATATGTTCAAGTGAGAACACAGGTTTCTACCGAGTGGAAAAAGCTATAAGCTAAGAGCAGAGACAAGTAAGTGAACTAGATATTCAAGGGTAAATATAGGCGTAAAGAGCAAGTCAAGTCTAGAAAACTTAAATACAACTTTGAAGAAACCCAGGTCTAATATTAGATTTAATTGGAAGAATGCTTATCTCTCTGTATGTGCTTTGCAATACTTGTAGAAACAAAAATAAAATTGCCTTCCATCAACAATTTTTATATCACACGATAGGTTGCAGCAATGAAGTAAGCATGAAATATTCTTCAATATTACTCCAAAATTATGATGTCTATATTATGGAGATTATATTGAAGACTAAAGCAAATTAATATTAGTTTCAAGTTCACAGCTAATTAAAGTTTTCAGATTATGATAGCATGTCATAATCATTAATAAAAACTCTTAAATATTTGATAATATTCTTTATTATTTTTGTTTGTTTTCGGGTCACACCTGGCAACGCTCAGCAGTTACTCCTGGTTCTATGCTCAGAAATTGCTCCTGGCAGGTTCAGGGGACTATATGGGATGCCAGCATTTGAACCACCGACCTTCTGCATGCAAGGCAAACGCTTTACCTCCATGCTATCTCTCTGACCCCAGATATATTATTCTTGTATTTAGTCTTTTTAAAAGTTTAAACTTGCCTGAAATATTTGTCTTACAATGTCAAATTCATACTATACTGACTATAAAAGTATCAGGAATTAAGAGAAAAATAGGTGACTATAATTAGTTTCTTTAAATTAAATGTTTTCTTGAAAATTTATAGCATCTATGTAACTAATAAATGTACATCTGCTTATTTTCACAAGCTAAGTTTCATGAACTGGAAAATAAGTGCACATAACAGACAAAATTATGTCTTAAATAGTGCTTCTATGATGATCTGCATTTAATAGTAACCAGTAATTGAAGTTGTAAATAAAATGAGTTCTTAAAATCTAAAACATACAACTAAAATATAAAGACTATAAAGATAGTGTAGCACGTGACAGATTTAAGCTCATTCTGTGGAACTGCATATTACTCCTGAATCTCACAAGGAATATTTCCTAAACACAATGCCAGGAGTAACCCCGTTGCACTATTAGTCATGATCCAAAGACTAAACAAAAGGGATCAAAGCATTTGAGATTCTCATAAATGCCTAATTTTTGCCTCTTTGAATATTAATACATATAATTATATAAAGAAAATAAAATGTTTTTCACTTAAACTATAAGTGCTTATACCATTTTTAACTCTCAATGCAATTTAAACTTGCAACAAAGTCTAAAGCATCAATTAAACCTTTTTATTCAGATTATGCATAAATTTGATTTGATTTTTCTAAGTTTTCTGAGTGATCTTCAAATTCTTGTTGCCTCTTATTAGTTTTGTGCATTTTTAACACAGGTCCATGGATTACTTTTTAAAAACTTTATGTGTTCATTACTTAAGTGCTTATATGAAATATATTAAAATATTGCATACAATGAATAAAATTGATTTTTTAAGTTATTTCATCAAAACAATCATAACAGAGAACAGTTATTAAAGTGACCTTCTGAATATGGGCACTATTATCTTCAAAGAACAGAAATAGTTTGATATTTTCTGGAATTCTATATGTTTCTGTATAGTGTTGAACACTGAACAAGTCCCATTTAATAAACCATTATGAGTTGTATTTTGAATCTTTTTGGTAATAATGCAGTTATTGATTTACTCAATTCACCATGATTCTGGGTAATGATTATACATGCATAAAATAGAGTAGAAAATATATCTTCATCATATATTTCTTATTTTATGCAAGTTAAGTATAAAGTGGTGAAAATAAATGAAAGGGAATTATATATAATTTTAGCATGTGAAACACATAATTGTTTTTAAAATTTTTTGCTATTTGCATATAATATATTGTGAAACCTTAATAACCAGATAATAACTTGAAACTTTAAATTTTAAATATGTTTATAACTTCAGTCTTATTTTTGGAGCACTATAAATCAGACCTGTGTCTTGAGTTTAATATTTTAAGTTTAAAATGCAGTTGTTGAAAACAATATCTATAATGTGATGATACTAAAATATTTTAGACAAATAAAAACATAAAAAGTATAAATTAAACAAATACCAATTGATTTGGTGCTTTTCCTCTACTAGGGTGGTTGTATGCATGGGTATATTATCAAAAGGGATTATTTACTTGAAAGAAACATAGGATGCAGAGATAGTTCATGGATTAAGATATTGTTATGAATGCCACTGACTCAGAGATGATACCCAGAATCATATATGGTCTTCATTAAATCCCACCAAAGTGATACATGAGTCATAGAACCAGAATAAAACTCTGATCATAATTGGTATGACCCCAAAATCAACAGGTTTTTTGTTGGTTGATTGGTTTTTGTTTTCTTTAGTTTTGTTTGATTTATTTGTATTATTTTTATATTTTCCTTCCTTTCCCCTTTCTTTTCTTAAATTGATTTTTATAGTCTCATAAAGGACTCCTCCCATTTTATTGCTTGGTAGAATTTTTGCTCACGCCCCCCCCCCATTTTTTTTCTTTCCTTTAAATAGAACCACATAACTTGAACTATATCGTTCTGCCTCACATATTGAAGGGGAAATCATGGAGGACACCAAGCAAGACTAAACAGGCATATGAACATTGAATAGAAATAAAAAATGATCAGACTTAAATACCAAATCCAAAGCCAACTAAAACAGAATTGTTGTATAACAAGCTTGACCCAGAAGGGGTCACTTATACTAGCAAAGTATAAGGGGGGCAAAGAAGGGGTGATATGGGATGCATGTTGAGAACAGAGGTGGAGGGAAGACAATATTGGTGGTGGGAATACCCCTGATTCAATGTCACTATGTACCTGAAATACTATTGTGAATGATTTGTAATCCACTTTGGTCAAAATAAAAATTACTATTTGGAAAAAACAAAAACAAAATAAAGACTGACAAATTGCAGTAGCTTTAGTGCGTAGTAAAAATTGTAGAAAATTTTAACTTTTAGATTAAAATATCTATAGATGTAAAATATGATTTAAATGATATTTATATTACTTTGTACATAACTAAATGACTAAAAATTGGTAGATATGAAATAGTATAAAATGAGTAACAGATAAAATAAGATATAAGCTAAAGCATTTTTTCATAAAAGAAGAAATATTAGACATGTAATATATATAGATATACTATCATTGAACAACAAAGGAAGTTGCAGAGGGCAATTTTATTATACAATGTGATAGGATAATCTTAATATATTTCTACTGTGGAAATTAATGTTTCTTAAAAAGTGAATATTTGGGGCTGGAAAATAACTGAAAAGTTCTAGAGTTTATGTCTTATATGATCCTGAAGAAAATGTTACCTCCTTTCCACCTCACCACACACACACACACACACACTATACTAAAAGGTAAAAAAAATAGAAAAGAAAGATTGGTACCTTATAAGAAAGCTTACAGACTTGCCATTTATTCCATGTTCTTCCTTGAACACATTATCTAGCTTCCCTCTATGCTTGCCTGTTTCTGCTATGGAAAAACCCATATTCCCTCTTGAGCATGTAATTCTCCATCTCATTCCTTCCCCACATTATTTCTATATCAGTTTCAAAACAGCTTTCTGCTTAAAAAAAGTAACAAATGGGGGACCGGGCGGTGGCGCTGCAGGTAAGGTGCCTGCTTTGCCTGCGCTAACCTAGGACGGACCTCAGTTCGATCCCCCGGTTCCCCATATGGTCCCCCATGCCTGCGAGGAGCGACTTCTGAGCGAATAGCCAGGAGTAACCCCTGAGCGTCACCGGGTGTGACCCAAAAAGCAAAAAAAAAAAAAAAAAAAAAGTAACAAATGAAATCAAAGCAGGTCATTTCTATAAGAAGTTTTTTTATGGGAGCCGGGAGGTGGCGCAGGAGGTAAGGTACCTGCTGCCTTGCCTAGGATGGACCATGGTTCAATCCCCTGGTTCCCATATGGTCCCCTGTGCCTGCCAGGAGCGACTTCTGAGCGCATAGCCAGGAGTAACCCCTGAGCGTCACTGGGTGTGACCCAAAAACCAAAAACAAAAAAAAAGTTTTTTTAAATAAAGTACACTGCTAGAAAACATATTTGACTTTTATACTCTTACTGTCTTGTTATAAATTACCACTGTTCTATAGTCCTTTGATACTTTGCTTCTTTGCTATTCCCTTCTCATATCTTCATCATTAAATATTGAAAGAAGCCCTAACTCTAACCCTAAGTCTCTTACCTTACAAATTTATTGATTTTGAAGATGCATTCTATTTTTCTATTTTTTTCAGGACTTGTTGACTAGTTGACAGCATAATCTGCTACTTGGCACTTAAAAAGTTTCTTGACTAATTCACTAATTTATAAAGACAGCATATTGGACCTGAATATTTGTGATTCAAGCCCATATAATTTTAAATTAGAAGTAGGCTGTTGTTCATCTCAAGAAATAATAACAATCATTTGGTAATAAAATTTAATGTAATGAGAATTTTATTATGGTTTGGTAAGAATGCTTAGGATCTGGAATGAACGAGTTCTAACAATCCTTAGGAGTTAGAATGACAGTGGTGATACATTACACAGTTGTCACAATTAAAGTTTATCCAACCACAAAATTGAGAAAAAGGAAGATAGAGAATATTGTAGCAACAGAAATTTGAAAACAAAGACAAATTTTCATCAACTTAAATTATATGCTGAATATTATACTTCAAATCTTCTATAGATGATAATATACATTCTGAGTTTTGTGAGATAATTTCATGACACTCAATTTACAAAATTAGAGGTTCTCAAAAGACTACAAGAATGTAATTGTTTTACTTGTTTGGAAAATTCAATAAAATGAGCTTTTGAAAGCACAAAAAGTATGGCTAGTCAAAAGAATAGACTTACATGTAAGAAACCCAAATATAGTCATTTAATTGACAAAATTATACTTTTATGAAAATAGATTCATAATATATATAATGGCAACATCATTTTTAGTAAATAATTACTCAGGTAACCACAATATTCCTATATTCACATAAGATAAAATATAAAAGAAAGATTTGTAAATATTTGAAGTATGCTTTAAGAGGAGAATAAAAAGCATCTAATTCTAGGAACAACTAAGAGAACTTGGATTTACTTGTGACCAAAGCGATTAATATGTGACTTTGGGGAAAAGATTTAGTAACTATTTTGCATAACAAGATGTTCAATAAATGGCTACTGCAGAGTGTTTGGATATTATAAATCATGATAATACCAGTTTAAAATCGAAAAGACCTTCTAATACTCAGCATGCTACAATAACTCCACAAATTTATGTTTGGCATAGTTCATCCCATCATTACTTTTTCCTGCTGAGAGAGCTCACACAACACACCATTCTTTAAATTATGTTTTATAGAATATTTATGTTATCATTAAAATCTAACAGAATCTGAAGGTCTAAAGAGAAGAGATGGAGATTGTGTCTACTAAATAAAAACTGGGTTTAATATGTGCATTATTAAAAATACTTATTTGCATAAGAAAGATACTTTTATTGAAATAGTGTTCCTTTCCATTAGAAAAAGCTTCATAAGTTCTCAAAGACGTTTAAGTATAAAGAACTATAGAAAAATTTCTTATGCAAATTTAAGTAACTGTCAATCACATCATAGAAACAAGACCAGTGATAATTTACTTTCATTGAGATTCTAATTTATAATTTGTCATATGAACAGTAATAAATAAAATGTATAAATAACAATTATACATTATAATTAGTGATAAAATTATTGCACACTTCCTAACTACATATTTAGTATTTTTTCAACTAGCAACAAAAGTTTAATAAACCTTCTGACAATGAATTAATGATCTTGTTTTGAGATATGATAATTTTAGTATTTTTTAACCTGCATTTGGCCTTTGACTCTAAACTGGCAAAGCTTCAATAAGACATATAAAGTTTTACTTAATTTTTACTTTAAGACTTATAATTTCAAGGGATCATGAGATATGGTGTGTGTGTGTGTGTGTGTGTGTGTGTGCATGTGTGTGTGTAGATGACACCCGGTGATGCTCAGGGGTTACTCCTGGCTATGCACTCAGAAATCGCTACTGGATTGGGGACCATATGGGACGCCGGGGGATTGAAACGTGGTCTGTCTTATGCTAGTGTGGGGAAGGCAGAGATGCCTTATTGTTCGTGTGACCGCTCCAGCTCCTGTATTATATTTCTTATATTTAATTTGTAAAATTAGTTGTTCTATGGTGAGTTTCTGGAAGGAGGCATAATGTGTCATCTCATCTCAAAATATGTTTTCACAATATTTTGTGTCTAAGATAATTATAATTTTATTATTATATCATTATGTTATATTATATATAGTTATTTTATTATTTTTATTTTATTTTATCACTGAATTGTTTTGAGCCTGAGATATTTTATTAACTATAAAATTACAATAAATATGCTGGTCATACTCTTTATTTAGAAAACATTAAATTTCTACATATACTAATATCTTACAAAACCAAAAGAAAAATGTCATAACAAGGAGTTAAGAGCAAGAAATTGTATAAAATTAAATTTTTGGAATATATTTTCTTTATTTAACCTCCAATGTAGTTATTTTAATTTTTTAGTTATTTAATTTTTTTGTTTGTTTTTGTTTTGGGGCCACACCTGGCGGTGCTCAGGGATTACTCCTGACTATCTGCTCAGAAATAGCTCCCAGCTGGGCGGTGGCGCTGAAGGTAAGGTGCCTGCCTTACCACGCTAACCTTGGACGGACCGCGGTTCGATCCCCCGTGCCCCATATGGTCCCCCAGGCCAGGGGCGACTTCTGAGCGCATAGATAGGAGTACCCCTGAGCATCACTGGGTGTAGCCCAAAAACCAAAAAAAAAAAAAAAAAAAGAAATAGCTCCTGGCAGGCACGGGGGACCATATGGGACGCCGGGATTCAAACCAAGCACCTTAGGTCCTGGATCGGCTCCTTGCAAGGCAAACACTGCTGTGCTATCTCTTCTGCCCCTAGTTATTTATTTTTTAATCAGCATTAATTACATAGTACAATAATTCATTTTTAAATATCAAGCATACAATGTTCCTACACCAGTGTCCACTTTCCACCATCAATGTCCCCAGTTTACCCCATTCCCTAGCCTGTCTTTAGAGCAAAAAATAAAAAAAAAATATTTCCTCTCCACCATTGCCTGGGTGTTTCCTTTCCTAATTTATTTTCACTGCCAATGCCTTTAAACTTTTTACTGAAGAAAGTTCTTTGTTTCTCGTTACTTTTAGACATTGTTATTCCCTTAGGAAGTTTTGTTCATATCCCACAAATGAGAAAGAACTGTCTCAACCTCTGAATAACCACTAAACACGATACTCTCAAGTTCTACCCATGTAGCAGAAAATTGCATCATTTTATCTTATCTTATTTCTGGGTACTATTCCATTGTGTGTACAAAAGTTTCTTTATCAAGTCATCTGCTTTGGGACACAGATTATTTCCAGATTATGGCAACTGTGAATATTGCTGCATTGAACATAGGAGTGTAGATGGAGTTCTTTTCTATATATGCTTCTATTCCAAAAGTAAATGCAGAAGTTTCTCCATTTCTTGTTTAATTTCCTTATGAAAAATTAGTTTTACTTTTTTTTTTTTTGGTTTTTGGGTCAAGTGTTCAGGGGTTACTCCTGGCTCCATGCCCAGAAATTGCTCCTGGCAGGCACGGGGGACCATATGGGGCACCAGGATTCGAACCGAGGACCTTTTGAATGAAAGGCAAACGCCTCACCTCCATGCTATCTCCCGGGCCCCAGTTTTACTTTTATACCATTATAAATATGTGCATTTATCTTTTTATTAAGTGAATTATAATTTAATTTTGTTTCACTGGATATTTTCTATGCCTTGCTTTATTTATTAGATGTGAGATTATGTAACATTTGCACAATAGTAAACTCTGAAGGCCCCCACAGTTAAAAGAGGTCAGTCTAGGGGCTGGAGAAATGTCACTGAGGTAGGACATTTGCTTGCACGCAGCTGACCTAGGTTTAATCCCCAGCATCCTATATGGTCCCTCCAAGCCAGGAACGATTTCTGAGCCCAGAGTCAGGAGTAACCCCTGAGTGTCACCAGGTGTGGCCCTCCCAAAATAAACAAAACAAAACAAACAAACAAAAAAGAGAAGTCAGACACAGGACTTAATATATATCTTGCATGACCTTAATAATATATTAGAGAAAAATTATAAGTTTTCAAATATTTTTATCCCCAATTTTATTTTTTTCAAATGTATTTTGTTGTTGTTACACATGGAAATACTCACTACTTATTCTTGGGATCACTTCTGTGATGATCTCAAGACCATTTATCATGATAAAGATAAAACCAGAGTCAGTGAAATGAAAGGAAAGCTCTTCATACCTTTAATTATCTCTAAAATGTATATATTTACTTTATTATTATTTTTTAATGGATAAAGCTACCCAAAAATTAGTAGTGGTAGCAGCTCAGTGAGTTTCCCATATTTACTTTTAAAATTGACATTGGTAATCAATTTGAATTAAGTGCTTTCCCTAAAAATCTTTCTAAATCTAAAAGTTGCACCGGAGGGAGGGTATTTGCCTTGCAAGCGGCTGACGGGATGGAACCTGGGTCGATTCCTGATATCCCATAAGACCATCTCCCAGCCAGCCAGGAGCTATTTCAGAGCACAAAGCCAGGAGTAGACCTTCAGCACCGCCAGGTATGGCCCCAAATCAAAAACAAAAAAACTAAAAGTAAATTAAGATATGTAGATTATACAGAGATGTATCACGAATTCATAATCTTAGAGTTTAGCATTGTGGTATCTAAAAGAAAGTATGAAAGACAGGGCTCTTGCCTTAATGCAGTCAACATGAATTAAATATTCATCATGGCATATGGCGCCATATTCCAGTCACATAGGATTATTTAACTAATTGTCAGTAATGATTTCAGAGTACAATGATGTACAAAAACAATAGCACACACATATTCAAGTGAAATAAAAATATATGATTAACTCTAGTTTACATATAATTGATTTGTTTCTCTTGTTATTGTTGTTCTTTTTGGACCACACCACATGACGCTCAAGGGTTATTCCCTGCTATGCATTCAGAAATCGCTCCTGGCTTGGAGCTGGGCAGATCCAGAATGGACCCAGGTTTGATCTCTGGTAATCATATTGCCCACTGAGCTGATAGGAACAATTTCTGAGCTCAGGGCCAGGAGTGACTGCTGTGTGTGGTCCAAAAGCCAAAAAGGAGAGAAAGAAGGAAAGAAAGAAAGAAAGAAGGAAAGAAAGAAGGAAAGAAGGAAAGAAAGAAGGAAAGAAAGAAGGAAAGAAAGAAGGAAAGAAAGAAGGAAAGAAGGAAAGAAAGAAGGAAAGAAAGAAGGAAAGAAAGAAAGAAAGA
>PVKC010038497.1:0-12723 GCA_004027635.1 Crocidura indochinensis
TGGGGGACCATATGGGATGCCAGGTTGTGGGGGGGGAATCAAACCACGATCAGTCCTAGGCTAATGCTGGCAAGGTAGATGCCTTACGGCTTCAAGCCACTGCTCTGGCTCTTTATTTTCAGTAGAAATTTTTAAATGCCCCAATTTTTTCTTTTCCCAATTAGTCACTTTACCTAATAACATACAGATAATAATCTCCCTAGGGTGATTTCTCTCATCAGTAACAAGCAAGTTCTACAGCTGCTTGGTTTTAAAAAACAACCACCTTTATTTCTTCCTTTCTCTCCCCAGCCAATTTTCTTTTTTCTTTCTTTCTTTCTTTCCTTCTTTCTTTCTTTCTTTCTTTCTTCCTTCCTTTCTTTCTTTCTTTCTTCCTTCCTTCCTTCCTTCCTTCCTTTCTTTCTTCCTTCCTTCCTTCCTTCCTTCCTTTCTTTCTTCCTTCCTTCCTTCCTTCCTTTCTTTCTTCCTTCCTTTCTTTTTTCTTTCTTTCTTCCTTTCTTTCTTCCCTTTTTTTGGTATATGTAAGTGCCCTGCTATTAACCTGCCACATGCAGGACAAAGGCTAAAACGCATACATTCAGCCCCCATGATTCGGCTGAGGTCTGTACCCCTGTGCCAATCATCACAGCCTGGCTAGTCAATTTTCAACCTAAAAAGAGGCAAGGCAAATTTAGCTTCCATGATTTATTTTGATTTTGCCCTTCCCTCTCTATATACACATGCAGATAACCTCATCTTCCTCTGCCCTCAACTAAGTATGGTAGGAAAGTGGTAGAAAGGGTCACAAAATGCAGATTTTCTCCAGGACAAATTTATGTCCTGATGGCCATTGAGAAAAGTGGAGTTTATGACCCTCCCTGCTGCTCTCTGCCGTGTCTCGAATAGTGAAATATCAGAATTACAAATCAAATTACAGAACCACAATTGTCTACAGCATCACCAGGAAGCAAACCTCTACCAGGGAAGACCCTACCGCTACCCTGGCATTGACTTTACTCCAAGGAGTGTTGCCTTGACACCCAGATGACTCAGCACCAGAAACAACTTGCTTGCTGGGCAGGACGCTCTGCATCTAATGGTGAGATGAACCTAGAGGACACTCCACATCCTGACTTCAATGAGACACAGAAACCACACAGAAACCAGAATCTTTTTGGCACAGAAACCAGAATCTTTAGCTACAGAAACTGGACACCAACAAAAGCTAATGTGTGAAAAAAATTAAACGTGACCACAGAGAATGACTCAGGGGTTGGGCAACCTACTATGCCTGGAACCCAGAGTCAATCTAATGCCAGAAAACTTCAGGGATAAGGTCTCCTTGTATTTAGACCAAGGCTTTTTCCCCCATTTACCTATATTTTGCTGGGCCTATGCAAATAACAATTGCTGCTCTCACGCCATTATTACTGAATTTTATTTTACTCTTGTCCTTTAAAAAAAAAAAGAAGAGTTTACTAAACTTTCTGCTGGTGCTTCAATGAATTCTTTGTGAGTCAATAATTTTCAAAAATATTCTTTCTCTTTCATCTCTTTAGTTTTTCTTTCATTTTTCTATTTAAAAAATGTTGTCTTTGGTCTTCCTAAAAATGTATTATTATCAATATTTCAACTATGTAATACATCTTCTTTAAATAAATAAATTTTAAAAATATATCAAGTTACACAAAGATACACAAGGCCAACACAGTATACAATTTCTGCTGAACTCAAACCAAATTCTACCAACCCTAAGGGACGGTGGCATTTCCCTAAAATTTCTCTTCATATTTCCTGGGATACCCACACAACGCTTAATCATAAACATAGCAAAAAGCACAACACAATTTCAACACACAATTTAAACAAAATTCCAGATTAACACAGAACACAAACTGACAAACAGGAACAAAAAAATAACAGTCAAAAAGGTAGAAGAAAGATCAGAAAAATATGGGAAATCTGAATGTCTCCAAATTCCCAGCCAGTAAAATTTCTTTTGCTGGCTTTCTATCAGCAAAAAGGAAAGGCCTTTTAAAAGAACTACAGCTGGCTTTCACTAATATTACCTAATAGCTTTGAAGAATAAAAGGAATATAAAAATAACTAGAAGAATTTTATTTATTTCTTTGAGTTTCTAGTTGTTGAATCTATATATAATATATATACACCATAGATATATGTATATATGGTACATATTTGCACCAGATATTTTTACTGCCTGTGTGTGGCATTTCTCCTAGAAGAGGACACACCACTTGATATAGAGGTTATTAGATAGAACAGCCTTGCACATAGACTTCCAATTTGAGATGGTGCATGGCTGGTGTGCCAAACCCTGTAGGATGGTATCAGCCCAAGGGGATTTAAAAGGAAAATAGAAGCAAGCTTGTCCTGGGGCCAGCAGGACCGGCCTTGACCTGCCTGCTGGGATGTCAGCACCGGCCAAGTTAGCCATTTGCAGAGACAGGGTCATTGGCTGGGACGCACCTCCTCTTCCAAAAATGTCCTGGGAAACCTGTTCTTCTAGGTCCTGAAAATGGCAGGTCACCTTCAGAGAGACTCCTAGGCTTTCCTTCCTCCTTTTGGGCCATTGTTCTTTACCACCAATCAGGGGCCTCAAGCCCCTTCATCATCAGAGCCGCCCTGAGGAAAACATGACTTAAGCACTGACAAAATTATATAGAGGAAGGGAGCGGGGTTGAATGCCCTTTTCCCTCTCCCTATTGCAAACAAACACTAAACCCTATGCCATGTGTCTCCAGTGAAGAGGTCTCCAGTAGGGACCCAGGTAGCCTCTTGCAGGACTGCATTCCAAACCTTAACAGCCTTAGAGTCAGTCCTGTTTCTTTTTGTTTGTGGGCCACACCTGGTGACACTCAGGGGTCACTCCTGGCTATGCGCTCAGAAATCGCTCCTGGGTTGGGGACCATATGGGATGCCAGGATATCAAACCCTGGTACGTCCTAGGTTAACACTTGCAAGAAAAATGCCCTACCACCTGCGCCACAGCTCAGCAAGTCTGTTATCCTTTAGCAGATAGCAGAGAGTCTTAAGAGTAGCATGGTCGGGGTGGCGAGGTGGTGCTAGAGTTAAGGTAGACAAGCGCTAGCCAAGGAAGGACCATGGTTCGATCCCCCGGGGTACCATATGGTCCCCCCAAGCCAGGGGCAATTTCTGAGCGCTTAGCCAGGAGTAACCCCTGAGCATCAAACGATGTGACCTGAAAAATCAAAAAAAAAAAAAAAAAAAAAAGAGTAACACTGTCCACTTTGGACAACTGAGTTGCCCATAATAGTGAAAGTAAAAGAGACCAACCGAGTCCTACTAAGTCACAGGGAAGTGTTTAGCCTTTTTCATTTATTTTTGTGTGCCTGACCAGTGCATAGTTTTTCTTCTGAGATGGACAAGTCTATCAGGGAGACTCGGGCTGCGACTCCCTCATCTTGTCACTGTATCTTCCACTGGCCTGCTCCTTAATGGCTTTTAATTGCCAACCCATGCCCATGGGGCATTTTTAGGACTCAATCAATCTGAAAAAAATTAAGAAGGGGAGGAAGTGAAGAAGGTGGTGGAAATAAGTTCAAAGTCTGTAGATTAGGAAGAGAAAAAAAAAACAATGAGCTCAATAAGGAGGAAAAGAAATGGATGATTTTTAGATTATTGCGAGGCAGAGGCAGAGTGAAAGAATATGTCAATGAAGTAAAAGTGAAACACAAATAAAACAAACAGGGATGGGCCAGAGAGATAGCATGAAGGTAAAGCATTTGTCTTGCATGCAGAAGGACCGTGGTTCGGATCCCGGCATCCCATATGGTCTCTGAGCCTGCCAGCAGAGATTTCTGAGTGTAGAGCCAGGAGTAATCCCTGAGCACTGCCAGGTGTGACCCAAAAACAAAAACAAACAAACAAAAGCCAGGGATCATGATAAGAACTTCCCACAAGGTATACTTGAGAAATAAAGTTCTGCAATAGTGTCCTTAGTGACAATGAAAATCTTTCCCAAAAAGCCACAGATTAGCTTCTCACAATACTTAGCCACTTCCATTGTGGGTGGGCCGGAGGTGACTTTCATCCCACATTGGATGCCAAAATGTCTGCTACCCTCTTGGAGAGTCCCAACACTAACTTGACTAGCAAGGGAGGATCAGGAACTCAGGGGGCTCAGAAGCCTCTCGAGCAGCACTACTCCTAACAGAGATTAGGAGGATGGAAAATTCCTCAGCCATGTTGTGAGAGACTATGCACACAGATACTGCAGGAGGATTCTGTCAGAGCAGTCCCTACTTTATTGAAAGAGACAGGGGTTTATATGGAATACAGGTTGCCAAAGCTGGCCAAAAGGGATTATTTCATAAAAGGACAATGTCAGCTGGGCTTGCAGCATTCTATATGAAGTAGGTCTTGTTTTTCTAAGGTTGGTGCCATTGGCTAATCCTGTTTTGAAAAAAGGTCAGGCTGGACACACAACTTGTGCCTTTCCCTTATCATGAGTTAGCTTTATCAGAACACATATTCTTACAGAGCTAGGTAAGCTAGCAGTTTGTACAATTAGTGATCCACAGCACCTTGCCATGATCCTGGCTCTCCGTGTCTTTCTGTCTTATGCTCTGTTATGCTCTTATGCTCTTTCTGTCTTATGCTCTGCTACGAGACTCAAGGTACCTCTAGATGAACTTCTGTACAAGACCCAGTGCTCCCTTCAGTAGCTCAGCTGGCCTTAAGTCTTGCTACAGACTAAGCTGCCAGTTTTTCCGGTCCTGAGCTATGTGATCATATTGACCATCATGGCTTACAAAGCTGCACTCAATCTCAGCAATTCAGGGCAGACTGAAGAAACAAAAGCAAGAGGAAGAGAAATAAAGAGAATGAAAGGGAGGAAGGAAGGGGAAGGAAGGAAGGAGAAGGAAGGATGAAGAAGGAAGGAAGGAGAGGGAAAGAAGGAGAGGGGAGGAAGGAAGGAGAGGGAAGATTTTAGGCCACAGGTATTTGTCATCAAAACTCTGTTCTTGGGCCGAAGAGATAGCACAGCGGCCTTGCAAGCAGCCATCCCAGGACCTAGGGTTGTTGGTTTGAATCCCGGCGTCCCATAAGGTCCCCCATGCCTGCCAGGAGCTATTTCTGAGCAGATATATAGCCAGGAGTAACCCCTGAGCACCACTGGGTGTGGCACAAAAAACAAAAAAACAAAACAAAACAAAAATACCTCTGTTTTATGAGGACTCATCATTGTGTCCAGAACTTAAATCCTCACACAAGTTCCTGAAACTCCTTAGAGTATAAATATAGGAATCTTTATGTGTGTGAATCTTTATGTGTGTTCTTCTGATTTTTCTTTTATTTATTTATTATTTTTTTTTTTTTGGTTTTGGGGTCACACTTGACAGAGCTCAGGAGTTATTCCTGGCTCTGAGCTCAGAAATCACTCCTGGCAGGCACCTGGAGTCATATGGGATGCCAGGATTTGAACCAACAACCATTCTGAATTGCCTGCCTGCAAGGCAAATGCCCATAGCTGTGCATCTCTCTGGTCCCTTGATTTTCCTTTTAATGTCAATTCTGTGTGAGCATTTTTCTTCATCATTTTTACATTCTTAAACATAGTTGTTTTAGGGACTGAATCATAACATCTTTTTATTTATTTATTTATTTATTTTGGTTTTTGGGCCACACCAGGTGACACTAAGGGATTACTCCTGGCTATGTGCTCAGAAATTACTCCTGACTTGGGGGACCATATGGGACAAGGGGGGATCAAACCGCGATCCATCCTAGGCTAGTGCATGTAAGGCATAATATCTTAAGGACAGAGCTTCTCTATTGGTAGAAACCTTGATCCATAATCAAAGGAGTCTGTGATTAGTTTCACACCAGGTTTCCACAGAATATGTGCTGTGTGTTCACAAATAATAACCATTTCTGCATTTGGAAGAAAAGTATGTACTTAAATTTGCTGTACAGAGGTAGGAGCAATAAGATAGTGGATGGGGCCTGGGAGATAGCATGGAGGTAAGGCGTTTGCCTTTCATGCAAAAAGTCATCGGTTCGAATCCCGGTGCCCCATATGGTCCCCCGTGCCTGCCAGGAGCAATTTCTGAGCATGGAGCCAGGAGTAACCCCTGAGCACTGCCGGGTGTGACCCAAAAACCAAAAAAAAAAAAAAAAGATAGTGGGCAAGGCATTTGCCTTGCATGTGGCTGTCCCAGGTTCAGTCCCCAGCATCTTATATAGTACCCTGAATCTGCCAGGAGTGACTTCTGAGCTTAGAGCCAAAAGTAACCTCTGAGTACCATTGTGTGTGGCCCAAAAACAAACAAAAATTTACTGTAGAGTTTCCCAGGTGCTCATGTTAGTATGAGTGTATAAAAAAATAGAGGAAAAAAGCAGTGTCTGGTGTTATAATTAGAAGTAATACCATTGATATTATCAGAAGTCAGTGGGATCTTAGAAATATTTTATTTTTCACAGACGTAGCATTGTATTTATAAAATAGTTGTCAATAAGTCTAAAAAGAACCATTCTATGACTATATCTATGATATCAACACAAAGCATCATAAAAAATGAACACAGTATCAAGTGAGAGTTTTTACTGATGCTGAGAAAATACACTATAGAAAGTGCCTTCACATTCAAGAGATTTAACTCATGGAAGGCAAAATACAGAAATTCAGAGCTGGTGGATGGAGAAGAGTAGAAAAAGAAGAGGGACCACAATTCCATTGCCTTACAGAATATAACAAGTAGCACAGAGGGACTATGAACAGTGGACTTTTTAGAATCTCAATTTTATATAGCACTTCCTAAATTGGAAACAGACTGGCCTGTAATCTGGTGTCCATGGCACAAGACTGTGTGCTGCTCCTCTGCAAGAGATTCCCTAGGTGAACCAGGCCCAGTTTGATTGCATTATTGGCTCCACCCCAACATTCCTCTGAGCTGAAAACCCAGTCTCAATTCCCCCATACACAACACCACACACACACACACACACACACACACACAGATTCCTGCTATCAATTAAAAATTTTATACATTTTTATTGGATATAAGGAACTTCAGAAACTTGAGAATCTTTAAGCCAAACAAACAGTATTAGGGCTGTTCTGGGGTGAGTATCACTCAGCATCAATTCTTAGACACAACTCCACCAATGCAGTCTTACAATATTAGCCAACCTCAACAAGTTCAGACCCTCAGCTCTGTCTCCTGTTCTTAAAGTTGATTCCAGCTGTCAGGCTTATAGTAGCAGCCAATTCAGAGTCAAAGGAAGTGCACTCAAACTGAATGGACCAATCTTAATCTCAGGCTTCATTAGAGAACACCTAGTAAAAAGAGTCCAAAATAGTTGTGTTTTGTCCTATAAGTATTGTGGCATAAAGAGATGGGTACAAATTATCCCTAGGTCACAGTTGGAAATTTCTGAAAAATTTACTGGGAATTGTCATTTCTGGAGCATATGAGACAATTGGTATATTGGAGATAAACCTGGCCCATCAGTCCATGGTTCAGAGAAAGCAACCTGAAACAATACTAGTAAATGCAGAAAAGGCCAAGTAACGGTGAAGACCATCTTGCTAAATGGCCATGACCGGATACATTGACTGTTGTCGGTGGCTTCTGTCTGGCAGCACCAGCTGGACTTCAATGAATTTGCTTCAGGGAGAGTGAGTTGCACAAACTGGTGATGAAATAAGAAATATGAAGAAATGATGACCACACAAATGGCCTGACCCTAGGTTAGGTGTCATACTGATGTAAAATAAGAGGTTAGCAAGAAACCAGGTTTCCTATAACAAATTTCCTTTACTTAAGGGAGCAGGTTTCTATCTTAGGGGCTAAAACTAACTTCCTAAGGTCTGATTTTCAAAAAGATAAACTGTATGAAAGGGGTACAGAATTATACCTAGTAAAATTCAGTAGCCCAGTGCTATCCTGGCCAAACCTTTTTGGAGTGTAGATTAGTTAGCAGGTACTCAAAATGACTAGGGGAAGTCCCTGAAGCAAAGCAATCCTGCTATGATGTTCAAAGACAAGGAGAGAAGAAATTGGTTTTTGGATGCTAAGTATACCAGGTAAAGATAAATTTAATGAGAGTTATATTGCCTGTAAAAGTCCTTGTTAGGATGAGAAAGCTTTTACTGTATATATAGCAGAGTGTACATATATGTATATATATGCACATATATATATCAATTAAATGTTTGTAGTAAAAGAAGCAGAATGTCAGTTTCATTAATTCAATATCTTATTCAATTATCCACACTGAGAGAGAAGTCTCAGTGGGTCTACTGATGAGAGATCGCTCAGGAATCTTCCAGCCATCCACATTTAAGGGGAAAGACTTCTAAGTGGGCCTGCTGGCAATATTTCCTCAGGAATTTTTGATCAGCTACCCACGCTAGGATATGAACATCACATCCTCTAGAAATATTAAGATTCCTATTATGTTAATGCTGTGACATGTGACCATGATCTTCAGTCACCACCCAAGTCAATTGACTCTAATGCTACATTAAATTCCAGACATTAAAATATATGAAACCAAGCCATCTAGTGCTACATACTATAACAGTTACAGGGAATTGGATGCCATAAATCTTTTTAAATCAATTATAGACACCAGATTGACTTGGTAAGCATTTAAGAAATCTTAATGTGAGATTGGAGAGATAGCACAGCAAATTGCTTTGCATTTGGCTGACCTAGGAAAGACCCGGGTTCAATCCCCAGCATCCCATATCCCCAAGCCTGCCAGTAGCTATTTCTGAGTGTAGAGCCAGGAGTAATCCCTGAGCACCACCAGATGTGGCCCAAAGGAAAAAAAGAAAGAAAGAAATCTTTATAAGGCAATTTTGACTGATTAAATCAGTATAAATTCATGGACACTAGCCTGGTATTGTGAATAGGAGTAATGTATCACTGTCCACAATACCAGAATTCAGTATTCTACTATTCAAAGTACCAAGAATAATTAAGGGCTAGGAGAAATTCTTGCAAGAACAGATGGGGATAGAAACTCAGCAAAGTTTTCTTATACATTAGATCTATCAGTGTTGCCTGAAGGCAACATAGAAACAATCCTCTTGACTTTAACCTCACGGAGGAATAGGGAAATAAAATTCAATAAATTTTGTTTTATTTTGTTTTGAGGCCACACCCGGTGACTCTCAGGGGGTACTTCTGGCTATGCACTCAGAAATTGCTATTGGCTTAGGGGACCATATGGGATGCTGGGATTGAACCTAGGTCCATCCTGGGTCAGCCACATGCAAGGCAAACACCTTATCACTGTTCTATCACTCCGGCCCCAAAATTCAATAAATTTTAAAAGTAATTTTAATAAATTAAAACTCACTGAAACAGAATTAAAAAATTAATACAGTAGCAGGATTTTTCAGCAGAATGGAGGAAGACAGAAACTAAACTTATCTTGAGGAAGAACATGACATTTCACTAAAGAAAAGGAAAACACAAAATATTTTTAAAAAAAAAAGATCAAAGAAACAATGTTGTTAGAAATAACTATCCTACCTAAATCATTATATAAATTCAATATAGTCCCCATCCAAATTCAGATGACATTCTTCAAGGACCTAGAAAAAAAAATAATGAAGATTGCATGAAATCAGAAGAAACCACTAAAACTCAAAGCCATATTTAAAAAAGAAAGAAATGTAGAGGTATCTCATTACCTAATCTGGGCTGTACTATAAAGCTAAGGTGACCAAAACTGCACGGTTGTGGAATAAATATAGGCTCTTTTTAACAATGGGTCTGAATCAAATACCCAAGTGTAACTCCACCCCTGGGGTACAGGTAACTACCTAAAGACCCTCCCATTTTTGGGAGGAGTCTTAGGCGGATATGACCTGTAACCTTACCTGCAAGACCCCACCTATTTCCTGGGAGGGGGTCTTGGAAAATGTATATAAGGCTTTGACCAAAGAGGATTAGGCCTTTTGCCCTTTCTGCCAGCATAGAGAGGTATGAGGAAAAGCATGGCCGGACAAGTTAAGACGCAGGGCAAGCTAAGGAGAGCATCTATAAATGGTTGAGATTGACCACACGTGTGGTGGATAGGGCATGAATAAAGTTGATGCTTCCTGAAGCCTGCCTGTGAGTGAGTTCAATACCCCTCACTTTCCTGGACCCCAGACCCACCGGTTAATGGGAGATGAAGCCACGTGGTTGGGAGCAAAGAACAAAGGCCTCCATCTCCATCCAAGTCCATCCTAATGGCTTGATGCAACACCCAAAGATAAAAGGCCATATATATGGACAATTAACTTTTGATAAAAGAGATGAGATCATATTGCACATATTCTTTAAGCTCTTCAAAAATATTGAGGAGATAAGATCCTTTCTAGCAACTTTATAAAACAGTATTACCTTATAACAAAAGCATATAAGTTAAAAAGAAAATTATAGACTTGTCTTCTTGCTGAACTTCAATGTAAATATTGTCAACCAGAAAATGAACCCAACAATATATCAAAAAGATCATACATATAATCAAGAGGGATTTATCCCAGGGATGATATACACAAACTAATGTAGTACACCTATCAATAAAAGAAAAGATAAAAAAAAATCTGATCTGGGCAAATAGATCAACTGTTAAATTAGAAATATAGTGTTGCCTTATATGCAGAAGCTGACCAGGTTTGATCTCTGGCACTCCATATGGTGCCCCAGCTCCATCAGGAATGATCCAGGAGCAAAGAGCCAGGAATAAGCGCTGAGCACTGCTGGCTGTAGACCCCAAATCAAACAAAATGATTTAACCATATCAGTAATTTCAAATAAATCTTTTGACAAAAATCAGCATGCACTCATGAGTTAAGCATAAAGACTGAACTAAATTACAATGGGAATAATGTACCTTAAGACAGTAAAAACTATTTACCAAAAGTTCACAGACTCACTGGCAAAAAGCTGAAAGCTTTCCCTGTGTGATCAAACACAAGGCCTAGGTGTCCACTTTCTGCACTATTATTCAACGGATAGTTTTGAAAGTCTTCACATGGTAATCAGGCAAGAAAAAGAAATCAGGGGCTGGAGAGATAGCATGGAGGTAAGGTGTTTGCCTTGCATTCAGAAGATCTGTCGGTCGAATCTCGGCATCCCATATGGTTCCCCGAGCCTTCCAGGAGCGATTTCTGAGCATAGAGCCTGAAGTAACCCCTGAGCGCTGTCGGGTGTGAACCCCCCCAAAAAACACACACACATACACACACACACACACACACACACACACACACACAAGAAATCAAAGAAATTAACTTGGAAAGTTAAATTTTCACTGCTTGCTGATGACATAATATATGCCTGGAAGATCTAGGAATCAAAGCTATTGCATAGTGGGTAGGCCAGTTGCCTTGCACACAGCAGCCCAGATCTGATCTCTTGCATCCCATATGGTACCCTGAGTCAACAAGGAGTGATGATGGGTCCAAACCCAACATCATCATTATCATCATCATCATCATCATCATCATCATCATCATCATATATCTAGAAGATCCTAAAGATTCCACTAAAAACATTAGAAATAATAAACCCATACAATAAAGTAGCAGGCTAAAAGAAATCAAACACACTGAATGAGAGAAAATATTCCAAGATACAAGAACACAAAACCCACTAATAATTCTACCAGATATGGGAAGATAAGATGAATAGACACTTCTGAAGAAATCATATGAAAAAGTATACATCATAATTTATTATAAGGTAACATCAATGGGAATGACCTAATTAAAAATGACTGAAAATGATCAACTGGAGGGGCAAAACAGCAACTACTGTGGATACTACAGTCCTAGATTGCATCAGATAATGGAGGTAAAAAGGTGGAAAACTACAGACTTTCAAACTCTAATAATCTTTTCTTCTGCAGATAGACCTAACCTAAAAAGAACAAGGTGCTGAATTAAGGCCTGAACCAGAAAGCTAGAAAATGCCAATGCACATTGATGAAGGGATGGCTGTTGGAAAATTGTATGACTGAAACTCAACTATGAATAACTTTTTAACACTATCTCTGGTGATCTAATAAGGAAAAATTTAATGGCACTGCAGGACCACCATTTCGGAAGCGTAAGTTGCTGTCACTGTGGTCCCAGTACCTACTCAAGCATTTGTCTTTAGCTAGGCTTTCTTTTGGGGGGTGGTTATTTTTTTTGTTTTGTTTTGTTTTTAGTTGTTGTTGTTGTTGTTGGTGGTGGTGGTGGTGGTGGTGGTGGTGGTGGTTTTTGGACCACACCCAGTGAAGCTCAGTGGTTACTATTGGCTATGTGCTCAGAAATCACTCCTGAGTTGGGGGACCATATGGGACACCGGGGGATCAAACTGAGGTTTTTCCTGGGTCAGCTGCGTGCAAGGCAAATGCCCTACCGCTGCACTATTTCTCTTGCCCCTGGGCTTTCTCTTTTAAATAATTTTATTAAAGAACAAAGTTATTGATAGTAGAGTTTTAGACATATAATATTTTAAGACCATCTCACCACCACCAATGTGAACTTCCCTCCATCAATGTTCCCATATATTATCTTCACCACCACCACCTGCCACATTGACAGTCACCTTAAAAAGTTCAGCCCTACCACTTGACCTGGCTGCCCCGAGGGTGAGGGAGGAAGACATGTGAGGTACGAAGGGAAGAGAGGCAGAGGGAGGACGGTTTGCTGAAGGGAATTCCCCTGATTTTATGTTAACATGTACCTAAAATATTATTGTCAAC
>PVKC010038498.1:0-12744 GCA_004027635.1 Crocidura indochinensis
CTTCTCTATCAAGTGAACTATTTATACAGTATTATCTCAAAAATTATTTAATTCAAAAAAAATTTAAAAAATTATTTAATTCTCTCTGCTAGAGTTTTTGCTATTTTTTGCTGTGGTTCAGGTTGTCACAGATTGGTCTTAAAGAGACCATATGAGATACCTTTTTGTTCTTTGAGCTTTATGAACTATATCATTATGTACTAAATATTTACTTAGTTCTCTGTCCTAATAAATATGTAAGGTTTGAAATATATCCCCATAATACCTAAATTTACTAATGAAAATACCACAGTGAAGATGCTTTTAAAAATATTTAGTGAATTTCATATTTCTTTTTTGTCTTACCTCTTTACTGTATTTGTCTTAGGTGGAGTCACACCTTATAGTGTTAGGTATAACTCTTGAAGGCTCAGAAATCACTCTTTTTTTGTTTTTGGTCAAACTTGGTGATTCTCAGGGGTTACTATATTGCTGGATATGCATTTGGAAATTGCTCCTGGCTTGGGGGATCATATGAATGCCAGGGGATTGAATCGCAGTACATCCTAGGCTAGCATGTGCAACATAATGGCTGGCGCAACCGCATTGATCCCTATAAATCACTCTTAATGATGCTCAAGGGTCTACTTGTAATATCTGGGATTGAAACAGAGTTAGATACATGAAAGGCAAGTTACTTAACCTCTAATGTCTTTATTGTACTCAAGGATGACTTTGTCAAGGTCATTTACTATAGTATGAATTTTATTTGAAATCTTCTAGTATTTTGTTAAATTGTAATTAATTTTGAATTTTTGAGTGCTTTAGTGCAAAAATGTTACCAGAAATAAACAAAACAAAATGTTTAATATTAATTTACATGCTATTTCCTCATAACCTGTCATGATTCTCCCATTAAAATCATTCATCTCAGTTTCAGATTTCATCCTTTTAAATTAATAAGAAGGCATACACTTATTTCTTGTGTTTTTTTTCTCTTTTATGCAAAGAAGCCCTCTATGAAGAAAGTTTTGCAAAGAAATCACATGTATCTTCCAGCCATACAACTTATTGTTGCACAAAGCCAGAGTAGTAGCACAGTGATAGGCCATTTGTCTTGCATGTGGCTAAACTAGGCCAGACATGGGTTCGATCCACAGCATCCCATTTATACCCCTAGCCAGAAGCTATTTCTGAGAGCAGAGCCAGGAGAAACGTTTGAATTCCACTGAGTGTCCCCCATCCAAAAAAAAAAAACTTACTGTAGCTTATTATACTAGTGACTAATTATCAGAAATATTTGGGTTTAAATCTTGTTATAATTAAATTCTAAGTGTGTGATACTGAGAAAGTTATTCTAAGTTTAGATTCTTACTCTATGCTATAGAGATATATTAGAGATACCTATGCTATAGAGATATATAGAGATAGTATTATTATTTACTTATATGTTATTATAAAATAAGTAATTAATATATCAAAAGACCTTAGCATAATTGATCAAGTTTCCAATAAATGATATATTAGTAATATTTAGAATATTAATTAACCACTACGTTATGATCAGCTAATTGTCTCTAATTAGTCAGTTTCTCTTTGAAAAACTGCAAGCTTGCATTTAATAGAAATATAATTTCTGAGTGCAGAGCCAAGAATAACCCTTGAGGGGCCCGGGAGATAGCATGGAGGTAAGGCGTTTGCCTTTCATGCAAAAGGTCATCAGTTCGAATCCCAGTGCCCCATATGGTCCCCCGTGCCTGCCAGGAGCAATTTCTGAGCATGGAGCCAGGAGTAACCCCTGAGCACTGCCGGGTATGACCCAAAAAACAAAAAAACAAACAAAAAAAAACTTTGCCCCTGCAGATACAAAAGGATCATATGATTCTGGGAACTAATCCCAAGCCCTCCTCATGCAAGCATCTACATTACTCAACTCAATGAATTCTCTCTAAAGTTTCTGAAGAACATTTTTCTTACCCAGGAAATGGTGAGAAACTGAGGCTAGCTGCTATATTTCATATGTCTATACTATACATCAATATGCATGCTCTTTCTGTGAGAAATACATAATTCTTTCCAATATTCACTTTAGAAATTTAACTTTGTTGGACTAATATCTTGAGATTTATTTGCATCTTAGAAAATATGCATATGATTATAGGTGATTTTTCTCATTATAAATTTGGGCCATGCTTGGCTCATATATTAAAGCTTATTTTAATTGCTAAGTATTAAAGGAAATTAGGACATACATGTTGGTGCTTAGGGGTAACTCCTAGCTCTGATTCTGTCCTTAGAGGTCACTACAATGGTGCTTAGGAGACCTTGTGGTATGAAGGATCAAAGCAAGGTCAGTCATATACAAGGCAATTGCTTGAGCCCCTTACTATCTCTCTGGCCCCAAAACTAGAACAAGAGATTTTGTGTCTCAGAGCTCCTCACAGATTGGAAAGATCAGCTGTTGCTTTGCTAATGATAGAAATAGTAGATATAATTTTCTACCATTTATTTTTTTTTGGTTTTTGAGCCACACCCGGTGCTGCTCAGGGGTTACTCCTGGCTATTAGCTCAGAAGTCGCTCCTGGCAGGCACAGGGGACCATATGGGGACCCGGGGGATCAAACCGCGGTCCGTCCTAGGTTAGTGCAGGCAAGGCAGGCACCTTACCTCCAGCGCCACTGCCCGGCCCCCATAACTTTATACCTTATTTGTAGATGTGGAAATTTCCTTCTATTCATTTTTCGTTGTCTATAATTTATTTTTATTATTGAGGCTATTTTTTAATCTGAAAATTATTTCATTATTGTTGTGGGGTTTTTGTTTTTACTATTTACAGTGTACCATGTTGTCTACATCTATCCAAATACTTAAAAAATAGCACAATAGGCTAAAAATATTATGTTGACTTATTCTTTACTGTCATCTGCATTTTAACTGACCTAAAGAAATTATCTTTATTAATAGCAATTAGTTCCTGGGCTTTTGAGTAATAGTGGGTATAATGCTTGCCGTGCATGTGACTAGCCCGGGTTTAATTAGCAACCCAGATGGTTCCCTGAGCACCATCAGAAGTAATTTCTGAGTGTATAGCTAGAAGGAACCCTGATAACCACTAGATGCATCTCAAAAACCAAAACAACACCAAAATAAAACAAATAAAAATAAATATTGTGAGTGACTTGTGTTTTTTTTTAATAAATTAAATTTGGTTTTTATTGTAGAGCACACATATCAGGGCAAAGTGTTGCACACACAACTACAAATCATTTTTGGGAAAAAAGCTGTAAAAAAAATAAAATTGCAACTGCTTTAGTTTTGCAGTCCCAACTTGAGGAATCCACTCTGGCAAAAAGAGTTCTGTCCCCTGAGAAGGGCTTCTTGATGGTGGCTGCCCCAGAGTTCTGCAGCCTCAAGTCTGGACCTCTATAAGACAAGGTCCCCTGGCAGGATGGTAGCATGAAGACTGGGAGAGCCTTTGTTCTCCGAAGGCCTCCGTCTTGACCCTGGCTAACAAGAAGATATTCCAAAAATGAATCTAGATCAGCAAAACCTTGCAGTCTTTGAGGATCTGAATAGGTGGGAACTGCCAAAAAACTTTACCTATTTTTCCCTTTAATTTTAAAGCCCCCTCCCCAAGCCCCTGACGTGGCTACCCAATCTGCAGGCCTGAGCTCTGGCCTTAGATGCATGCTGCAGGCAAACAGAGAGATCGGGTGCCATCCTGGGTGCCATCATAATTCAGACATAATGATGAGTTTATTTTTAGTTTGAAGAAAGAAATAATAAAGTTTAATAACTTAAACAGGTTATACATATTTTAGTGCCTCAGCTAGATTTATTTGTTGGGCATTTTTGCCAATACTTAAAAGTATATATTTAATTATGCTTAATATTTTTCTTGTTTTAATTTCTTCAACTTGGTGGCTATAACTTCAAAATATGTTTCTAAATACAATTTCAAAGAGGAAAATCATAAATCCATAAATTTCTAAGAATAAGAAAGATAATAAAGCAATCAAGATCTAGTTTGAGGGAGGGATTAGAACAAATTTCTTGTATCTGAGGTTCCTTTTTTGATTCCAGATTTTTTCATTGCCCTTCTCCATGTATCATGGAGTATAGGTCAATGACTTGCGTACTATCCCTTGTAACCCTATAGTTAAAACCAACAGAAACAAAACTAAAATAGAAACCTCAAGGTTATCATAACTGATAGTTCAGGACCTGAAACAATATATCCAGTGTTAATTCAATACTATCCTGGATATATATATATATATATATATATATATATATGTATATATATAATCTTCAATAAATAACTTATATAATCTAAATTCTAAGGATTCTCACTTAGTAAGCCATAAATTGAGAGTTCCAAAAAATGGAAATCCTACTATAGGAATCAAATTGTAAAATTTAGTGTTAAGTCCATATTGCATAATCTTGCACTTAAGCATAAGCACCAAAAGAAGAGAATAGAGCTAAGATTGGCAATTATTGAGTGATCTCAGTTTTTCAATGAAGTTTCTTAAAATCTTCTTTCACTAAGTACATCTGAATCTAGAGTTTACAGTAGGTGGTATTTGATATTAGCATTTATGGCTCCAACATTGAGAAGAGGTGAAATAGTAATATATCTAGTACTACTTAAAATAAATGAAATATTGATAATGGATCTCTAATGATATTAGTAATACTTCTTTTTATGGAAAGCTTTTATTTTTCTGGTTATCTTTAACTCTCTTACCTAGAGAATATAGTAATGGAAAAGCCTGTCTTTCATCCCCTCCCCTACAAATAATTACAAAAATCATTATTTACTTACAAATTGTTTTGATTTGTTTTGCACAGCACGGCAGCCTTCATTTTACAGCTTTTAATCAGGTTATATATAAAATAACTTTACTCCTGCATCTTCTCAATGGTTTCTTCTTTGTATTTGCCCTTTTCCTTTCCGACTTGTCGAGATTTGGCCTTGCACTCAAGGATCTTTTTGCGATGTTTGTTCAGCTTTAGTCTGGTGATAACCACCTTACTGGGGTGAGTGCCAACATGGACAGTTGTGCCATTTGCTTTCTCCCACTGGACTCTTTCAATGTAAGTGACGTATTTCTTCCTATAAACCTGGACCACTTTACCAATTTGCTGACCTTTGTAGTGGTCTCTCACCACCTGGACCTCATAGTCCTTGCGGATGGGCATGGATTGCACGTTGTACTTCTGTCTCAGCTCTTTGGAAAGAGGAGAAGACATGATATTTCTGCTAACGTGGGAAGGTGCATTGAAATGTCTTTTGCTGTTTTTGTTCTGGTCAGAAGTCACAAGAGGGTTGAACTTCATTTTTGCTGGTGCTCCTACCGCGCTTGGCCGCCGAGGGGAAGAGGCTCTGACCTACAAATTATTTCTTATAAACACTTGTTAAAATGGTTGAAAATTAATAATTTTGGTTTTACTTTTAATATATTTAGGTTATATCAGAGATGCTCAGCTGTACTCTTGCCTTTAAGGAATCAATCCTGGCAGGGTTCAGGGAATCATTTAAGGTGCTAGGTTTCTAACTCAGGTTAGCTGTGTACAAGGCAAGAACAATAAACACTGTACAATTGCTTTGGCCCCACATAACAGTAACTTCCAATATTTTTATGAGATATCTATGAGAGGTTGGGATCAGTCACAGTATATTATTCAAGGGTCCCTCTAACAGTAATAACATAAAGGCTTACCACTTGTTCCTTATAATTAACTTGCTAAAAATTTCTTGAAAACATTGATGGAAACTAGGCCACCACCACCACTAGAAAAAATAAAACTGTATTGTCTTCTTAATATTAAACTGAAAAATAAAACTCAATGTCAAGAAACTAATAATTGCAACTTAATGAGTCCAACTGCATTCAAACAGGTGATCATAAAAGGCAAATGCACCCATAGAGAGTAGATTTGTCTGCCACTAAAAGCAATAATTTTCTTTCCAACCACAGAACAGATTCTTTTTCTTCCATTTTTAAATATTTTATTTAGCTTGTGTGCTTAAGTATGCTATATTCAAGGCAGTCCTGAGAAAGATAAGTCATGCTCTGTCTCTGGTTCTCAGTACTTTTGCAGCTACCCAATTAGCATTTAGCTGACAACCGGGGGTATGAAGAAAGGTCCAGGTATACACACATTAATATATACACAAGTCCATCATGAGGACCATCTCTCAACTTAAGTAATATGACAATCAAAATGAATAAAACATGTGACTCAGACTACACCATCATGTTTATTGGGAGCCAAACCCAACTCCATGTGAAAGCAACTTGGATTAATTTAATAGGAGTTACAGAGTAATTAACTTCTTCCACATCACATGTAAGTATAATGTGTTAATAAAAAAGTAATCGCAACTCCATTGTTTCTGCAGGTTCAGCTTAATTACATGGCAGTTAAAACTCTCTTGCTTCTCCTTAGTCATACACAGCAAGGACTCCCTTTACCATCTGCTGATATTTAATTAATATACATTAAACACCCCTGCTATGTTATTAAATGTAATTTAACAACTTCCTCTATTTTCACATTCAGAGCAACACATGAATGGAAGACATAATGAAGGAAAATAGAGCCTACTCTCTCTGTTAAAATATTATATACACATTTATTCTACATTACTTTAGTTAATCTAATTTATAAAAATATATTTTTACCACCAAGCACGTAATGATACATCATAGAAACTTTAAACTTCATAATTTGGTGGAGCTTTTTTTTTTCTTTTTCTTTTTAAAAACTAAATGAGAATCATCTCATTTGAAAATATCCCCTATTTCAACAACCCGTGTACATTAAGAATTGCTAGATGATTAGAAGAAAAATAGTATGCTTCATTCTATCCAACATTTAAAAGAAATATTTGATTTTAAAATGCCATTGTGTATATATTGCAAGGTTCACAGAAAATAAATATAATGCACAGAAAATATAGTTACGTTTAATTACAAAAATTCAGATGTCAAGATTTCTATCATAACTTACTTGATCTTAGCATGAGAACCAAAGAATTTTAAAGATGAAAGCTTCAACATTTTGCAATTAAAACAGACTGAGGTGTTGCTGTGGCTCATCTCCTCATCTAGTTACCAGCAAAATAAATTAAATGCCTAAGACAAGGACAGTTAGGCCTATTTCAGTGTTCTGTCTTCTGCCAGAATACAAGCACCAGTAGCATCGTTGGCTGTCCAAAGGAACATTGAAAAGAGTTTATAAAACCGATTAAAGTTAATCTTATCTTTATTGTTTATCTACAATACAAATAAAATAAAACTTAATAATAAAATACTTCTCCCTAAAGAAATACCATGCCTCTCAGTTTCTGTTCAATGATCCAACCACATTAACAACACAATGACATTTAATCTCAATTCACTTCATAGCAAAGTGATGCTTCAGATGGAGGGCTTTTATAGAGACAAAATTAATTTTAGATACATTTGAGTTAAACCAAGGAACCCAGATACTGGATTTTCCTTTGAGGAATGCTGAGTTTATACCTGTCTCTCTAATAATTAATCCTCAAAGGATTCTTAGTGATTACTGAGTTTCAAAACTGGTAGCAATTAGTTAGGAGTATCACTGGAGTCCTTATTCTAAAATATGCAGTCATTGAAATGACAAAAAAAAGGGGGGGGCGATGATAAGGAGCTGAGTTTTCCCAATAGTACCAATCTACTGACAGAAAACTCTGGGTGTTATGGAAATGGGGGAACACAGAGCTCCCCTAATTCCTGAACAACCAGAAAGCCCAGAAGTCCATACCCACATCCACCACCTTGCTGGCAGAGAAATGGCCCTGTTCCATGACTAATCATGAAAGAAAAAAAATAAAAAAAGAACATGATGCTGCAGTCTCTTCCCAGGTAGACCAGCCCAAGCTGACAACTATGGAGACTTCTTAGAATGTGAACTAGAGGGTTTCTCTTTCTGCCTAAAAGAGCAGCCTTCAACCGAATCCAAAACCCTCTGACAAAAAAACAAACCAACTCCACAACTGAACTTCATCAATCCTCCAAGTTCAAATTGTTCTAGCTCTATACTTGGAGATTTTATATTATCAGCCCAGTGATACCATACCAAGTCTGTTGGGAAAGTTGCTTTTTGGATCACCAAGAAAAATGAGCAAATACAATAAAACAGAAGGCTCAACTAGCACCAAATACTTTAGTAAACCCTTAGACAATGGCTTTAGTAACTTTATTGTGAGATCTAATAATTATATAAATTACCTTTTATTAATAATCCCATTTGCTAGGGTCAGAGTGATAGCACAACGGATAGGGTATTTGTTGTCTTGCATGCAATCTACTCCAGGGGGATCCCCAGCATCCCATAGGATCCCCAAAACCTGTGAGATGTGATTTCTGAGCACAGAACCAGTAGTAACCTCTGAGCACCACTAGGTGTGGCCCAGAAACAAAGAATTCCATTTGCTTTTGTGTTGTAGCAAATGATATTAAGTAAATATGTGCCCGTAAAAAGGCAGGCTGGGGTAATGGATGGAAAACAGGGAATGCTGGGGGAGGGAAGGTCACACTAGTAGTGAGATTTGTGCTTGATTTGTGTTGTGTTTAATGCCTTGAAACAACTCTATTATGAACAACTTGGTAAGTCATGGTGCTATAAAATTTTTAATTAAAATTTGTATAACAAAAACTGCTGTTATAGTATCAATGAAAAACATTTAAATTTGACCTATTATGTGCCAGTATAGAGAACTCGGGGAGTACTCCAAGATTCTTGATCCAAAATGCCCACTGCACTCTTATATTCATTGCATTCTTATATTCATTGGCTAATTTTAATAGCCAGAAACTAGAAACAACCCAGGTGTCCAATAGCATACGAGTGGCTAAAAAATAATACTACATCTATACAATAGAATACTATGAAGCTGTTAGAAAAATTAAGTCATGAAATTTGCTTATACATGGATAGACATAAAGACTATTATGCTGAGTGAAATGAATCAGAGAGAGAGGGATAGACATAGTCTCACTCATCTGTGGGATATGAGAAAAATAAAATATAGTATGGTAATAATATCCAGAGACAATAGAGATGAAGGCTGGAAGGACCAGCCCCTGATATGAAGCTTATCACAAGGATCAGTGAGTGCAGTTGAAGCACTAATTGCACTGACAACTACCATGAAAATGATAGTGAGAGAGCAGTAGAATGCCTATCCCAAAGACAGGCAGGATGTGGGGGCAAGGAGGGAGAGGGGGGACATTTGAGAAAGTTACACTGGTGATGGATGGTTCATTCGATGACTGAAACCCAGCTACAAGCATTTCTGTAACCATGGTGCTTAAATAAAGGAACGTTTCTTTAGTATGAATAGCTTCAAAAAATAGATGCCTGAAAGTCTCAGTTGCCTTTGCAGACAGTAAAGGGACTATGTACTCTTCAACATATATGTATATCATCCCTAAAGCACTCTTTCAATCATTATTAAAATTGGAATGTGAAACAATAGTGTAGTGGGTATGACACTTACCATACATGCAGTTGACCTGGGCTCAATATCCAGAATCTTTTACACTCCCCAAACACTTCCAGGACTGAGTATAGAGACAGGAGCATCACCAGGTGTGGTTGCTCCCCAAAATAATTCTAGAAGAAAAATCCAGCTCAAGCTATTCTCAGAAACTGCCACTTTCATTGCAATTGCTCCCTTCTCCACTGGAAATGTTCAATAAACTTTCTACCAATCCATTCCCAGAAGTCACACAAGTGCATTCGTCAAGGTACTATTTCTATGCCTTCAACTATTTCTGGGTTGTTTTTATTATTTTATTCCAGTTTTTTTAATGTGTAGAGTGGAAACATAAAAGGAGAGAAAACCCCAGTGGAAGCATTTAACTGTAATTTCTGATAGTAGATAACATCTCTGGGCTGGCCGTCTTCTGTGTTTGATTTCATAAGTGTGAAATTGAATTCATTCACTTGACCATTCTCAGAGGGCCATCAGCAGCTCCAACTTACTGGCAGTGCAGTGTCTAAGACAGAGACGACCAGGCTCTAGCATGGAACAGCCTCGTGACACTCCACAGGGATGAGGGGAAATATTGTTTTAGGTTGAATATAGCTATTTCCTGCCTTATGCTTTTCTACTCTGAAATATATGACAGCTAAAAATCATGCCTTAGTATCTTCTACAGTTAAAATTTTATTTTTCTTCCCTATATACAGTAGTGTTTCAGCAAATTTTTTGGTGATTTTTCTCTTATTGTTGTTACATTTGTATACATGTATGCATATATAAATGTGTGAGCAGGAGTCTAGCTCCCATGCATGCAAGACATATTTTGCTATTGAGCCATATCCATATATTAAGCATGACTGAGAGTATGAAATTGTACGTTGTAAAATTTTTTCTTCCTTTATTCTTTCTATTTTTAATTTTCAATATAGCATGACTAACTAATCAATCATTCTTTGTTTTATAAATACTATCTATGCTAACTTAATAAATATTACTCATAAAAATTCATCTTCAACTGTTACTGATCATCAATTTAATAAAAAATTATAAGCGAAGTCTCAGGATCCAAAAGGAGGATCTGATAAGATGCAGGTGTAGGAGCAAAAGCAAGAAATAATCCACACAGCAAAAATGTACAAGAACAGGTTCAGAAAATCCAGCATTCATGCAAGGAATCTTACCACACAATCTTTCTGCTCCTAAGAAGAAAAGCAGCTTAGTGGAGGAAGACCAAAGAAGAAAACTCTGCATTCCTCAGACCCCTACTTTTATGGACAAGCTCCAGGCCGAACCCTATGGTGGGAGAGGAATACCAAGTAGGGAATAATCCAATAATCTCATCATCAGATTACACCCTAAAGTGGAGTATGAATACTGCATAGGGTGGAACCAGTAATCCAACAACAACAACAAAATAAAATGCCTAAACTTCACTTGTTTTTATTATGTAAAAATTATGCTTTTTATTTTTAACATTTTTTAGGTTGAACAAGTATGTGAAACATAGAATTGTTAGGAAAAAATGGATAAATAAAAAAGTACTAGTTAGTTCACTGTTTGATAAGTGTACAATTCTAGTTATATTACTTCAGGAAAGTGAATGAAACTGGAGAGACTCCAGAGGAGACAAAGAAAGGAAAGGGTGAGAGGGGTAACATACAATAGAACTAGAGTCCTAGAGATATGTGTCCAAGACATCACTATCTGTTTCAGATTCTGCATCTAGCAGAGAAGCTGGGAATTGGGATTTGGGGTATGACCATGCATTGAGGAATAAACCCAGAGCTTTCATGACCAAAGCAAATAAACCACATCCTTAACCCTTAAGTCAGGAAATTTTAATTATTTTTATTGAGTTGCCATGATTGAGTTGCTAATGATTGTTTCCCCACACTGCTTCTTTCCATTTTGGAGCACAAGGTACCTCTCATTCTTCATCCTCTACCATAGATTCAGTTTTGTGGCCCAGTTTCCAGTTGTGTTTAAAAAAAAGCCTTTGACTTTTTCTTAATTCCTTACCATGTTTGTTTATATAGCATATAAGAGATCATTTAACCGGTCCTTTTTTTTTCTTGATTCGAGGTTATAACCTAGGGTGCTATACACAGATTATGAAATTGAAGATTTTATCTTTTCTTACCATTGCACAGAACCCTATCAAGTAATATACACAGGTCTTTATTCATTTATATGTCATAGGGCATTTGAGTTGGTTCCACATCTAAGCTAGTGTATAAGGCACTGCAGACACCCATTTGGATTTTTCATCTTGTTTTCTGTAGTTTGTGCATATGTGGTATTTTTACACTTTATTTTAAGGCAAACTAGATATTGCATTCACACCCTTTAACTATGCAATCAGTGCTGTCTTTAAGTTTAAGGACATTGCTTGTCAATATTTCTGCCCAACTGTGTCCTCAAAATGTTGAAAAATGTTGTGGTAAAACTGCCTTACCAAGATACAAGGTGGTCAATATGTTATGAATTCTAATGGTACAACTCTGAAAATCATCTTTTTCCTTTTTATCCTGAGAAAGGGTGTGGGGAAAACATGTCTTGCCAGGAAATGAGTCCAAACCTCACACAAGCCATTTCCACTAATTTCCCAGGCTCTACTGTTTATTTTTATTTCATTTTAATGTGAACGCACCATGATTTCTATACTACTCACAAAATAGTTCGTGCATTCACAGTTCAAGTACTATATTCCCCTCCATGTTTGTTTCTTTCTGGCATTGTCCTGGGGTCCTATCCTGTATCCACAGTTCCAAACTTCAGTAAATTCAGTTCTGTAGATCAGTTCTCAGATTATGTTGCCTTTAACTATGGTTTTCCCTTACTGTGTTTATTTATATCACACATATAAGAGATCATTTGGTATCTGCCCTTCTTCTAACTTCACTCAGCATGATACCCTCTAGCATCATCCATAGTAGCAGCAAATTGCCAAATTATGGGTGCAATCTGAATCCCCAGAAGAGATAGTGGATTGCACTGGAGGAGAAATGAATGGGTTTTCTGATCCAGAAAAGAAGAAATTATTACAAGAGTCATGCATAGCAGAAGGAGCCCTCAAAACCTGACATCTTAAAGACAGAGGAGAGATAAGGCATAACCAGAGAGAAAAACCTATGGTCTCCTGACATCAGAGACTACATCTTTATTTCGGAAGGAAGGAAGGATGGAAGGAAGGAAGGAAGGAAGGAAGGAAGGAAGGAAGGAAGGAAGGAAGGAAGGAA
>PVKC010038499.1:0-12750 GCA_004027635.1 Crocidura indochinensis
TAAAAGCAGAGAGGTAGTGATAAAGCCTACCTTATGTTGTGCCCACTTAAATATCCATAGTATGGGAGCCAAAGAGAGAGAGTACAGCTGGTAAGGTGATCCTGGCACCACATATGGTCCCCTGAGCCTCTTCAGGAGTGATTCCTGAGTTCGGAGTTAGGAGTAAGCCTTGACCACTATGGGGTGTGGCCCAAAGACAAATAAAAACCAAACAAATGTTCATAATGGGGGGTTGGGGGGACTAGAGACATGGTTTAATAGTAGAGCACATGGTAGATTCTGGGTTTGACTCTCAGCACCACTTTCCATAGCTGAGTTCACACATAACAGAATAAGTCCCGATGCCAAAAATTGTGATCCAACATCACTGCAACAAAAATATAAAGAATAAATTTCAAGCTGGTGGAAGGTGAAGTTCAGTACTTGAAGGTTTGTTGAGCATATTTGAAAACTGTAGGCATGTACATACTCATACAGGCACACAGTTTGCTAGGGTCTGAGGATGTGGCTTGGTGGTAGAATGCATGTGTCCCACATATAAGGCCCTGGATATGATTCTACAGTGCCACCAAAAAGATTCTGTTTGGATGAGTCCAATTTTATCTAACCATCTTATATTGTAAGAGCTAGTCCTGCAAATATGTAGCACTGAACGCAGTGGCTTTCCCCACTGCAATGTGGATTAATTCCCAAGAATTAGTTCTCTTTCATTTTTATAAGTTGGCTACATCAGACCGACAAGTTTTCTTCCCTGAATTGTGCACTGCATACAAACGGCCTCATTATTGATGAGACATTCATCGCTGTATGATAAATGTTTTGGTTCAGCTCTCTCGGTGTGTCAATTATTCTCTGCAAAATATTAATCTGAAGCTGTTGATATTTGGCCCTCAAGATACTTGACTAGACATAGAGAGCTCCTCGCTTTACACAAGAGTCATGAATTTTTCATAGGGAAAGGTCTCATGGTTTATCTGGTCTGATTCCTTAGCTGATGGAAAAGATCATTTCTAAAAATGGTGAGACAAAAATAGAAATGTTATCAATTGAATCACATTTTTCACTTGGTCGGGTTGCTTGCGCTCTGAGGATCCATGAGAAAGGCTTCAGTAAGTGAAAATTGAGCTTGGGAGCTATTAGCAGCTATTAAAAAGCAAAGATGCAGAAAGGCACCAAATCAGGAGCTGACTGATTGGACCTCAACTTGCAAGTCATTTGGCAGTTATAGAATCAGTTAGCATTACAGAGCGCTGACTGTGCATCTATCACTTCACTCAGCTTCTCAGACGTGGGTTCACTTTGCCTGCAGCAAATCTGTAGGGTTCATATTATGCCCGCTGCACCAAGGTGATGAACCCCAAGGCATTACTTGTAAAAGCAGAAAACCACCCCCAGCAAAATATCTCATGAAGTCTTACAGACATTTATACATGTTTGTATCTCATTTATACCCTTTATATCTCTTTAGGTTCTTTATCTAGCAGGATTGAGGGTGGAGTAGGAACTCTACTGCAGAAAATAATTGGAAATTCTTAAAATTCTCTTAATTACAGAGGTTAAAAATGGAATAAAATACAATCATATATGGTAAAAATCTTCCTTTTCCCACCCATGCTGGCCCACATCTACCTATGCTTGGGGATCACTTCTGGCCAGGCTTTTGGGGGATCATGCAATGGCAGAGTTTGAACATAGGCCTCCCACATGCAAAACCTTTATACTCAGATGGCTGAGCTACTTCCCCAGTCTAAATCTCATCTTATCTCAGAGCTGGGTGGGAGAGATGGGATAGGCAATGTTGAATGGTTGATTGATGATTTTTTTTTTCAAGAAAGGAGAACCCCTCACTTTAGGTTCATTGCCAAGTCCTCAATTTTTTTTTTGTTGTTGTTATTGCAGGCTCATTCTCAGCTTCAAAGCCTTCCCACTTACTGTTCCTTATTTACTCATTTTCTCCTTTCAAGCTCCCCAACACCCATCCTGAAGCATCTCCCAGCTACATTTCTATGGACCCCTTGAGCCTCTCTGCAGCCAGGTACAATGTGAAGCAAAGCAGAGTAAGTTGGTCAGACTTGATAAGGTGTCCATAGTCATTTCTCCTTGGCCTTCTCCCCTATATCCCTCACCCAAAAGATTCCCCATTGAAACCCTGCACTGAGCAAATCTGTGCTCAAGTGTTTTGAGCAGTGCTGAGCTCACGTTGGGCCTGGACCACAGGGGTCTTCATGTGTATGTTTTAACAAGCTTAAAAAAAATTACAATGACTTGGGGGAGAGGGTTGTCTTTAGCAGTTGAACCCTCCCGTTGTAAACTCACACCTGCTCTACCCATGTTTTCCCATGCAGAAGTGCTCACCTATAACTCCCTCAAGTTGGCTCAAAATCCAGCAGTACAGGCTGCAAGTTTGCCCCTTGTGTGGTGCTTCTGTGCTGCCTAGACACATTGTATGTATGTGTTGCATGCATGCATTAAGGACCGGGATGTGTGTACATTGTATGCAGTTTGTGTGTCTTGTGAGGCAATACCCCTGAAATAGGAAAAAGGCTGGATCAGATTGCGTTCTGATCCTCTTTGTCTCCCCAATTTATCCTTAAATCTTCCCTTTCCCGCATTGTTCAGTGGTCAACTGGTGGGTCTTTGTTGATGGAACCAAAACAGTTGTGCTCTGATGGCCTTTGTCTGACAGTGCTGCAGTGCCCTCTAGTGGGTACTCAAGGTGGCGACTCCACTGATTTTTGGTTGCTTGGGTGCCCTGCCAAACTCCCGACCTCCACCAAGAAAGACAGGGAGAAGAGATATCAGACCTCAATTTCTCCGGACACCTCTATTCTTGTCTTCTTGGTCAAAAATGACTCCTCAGAGGTCCTGATTTTGCAGGTTAAAAAGGGAGAAATGCATATTCCCTAAGTAATCTGTTGAATGAAGATAGGAAAATTAGGTAGAGGGGGCTGGAGAGATAGTATGCCTTGCATGCAGAAGGACGGTGGCTCGAATCCCGGCATCCCATAAGATCCCCAGTGCATGCCAGGAGCGATTTCTGAGCATGAGTAGAGCAGGAGTAACCCCTGAGCAGTGCCGGGTGTGACTCCCCCCCCCCAAAAAAAGGAAAATTGGGTAGAATATACCAGATGAAACTTGACAAAATGCAACAAAAATAAATAAGAAAATAAGTTAAATGGTAAAAGAGAAAACAATGACAAGAAAACTGTCACACCAGTAATGTGAACAGAAGAAAAGGCTTATTCTGTCAATATTAAATTTCAAAATTCAGCTTATTTCTTGGGTGTGCACTTGTGCGAGAGTCGAGGATCAATGTTGTGCACAGCAAGTGCCTTATTCTCTGTATTATCTTTCCAGCCTGGTGCTTTTTTTCATTAACAAAAAATAAATTGAGGGGCTAGAGCAATAACACAGCCAGTAGGGCGCTTGCTTTGCATGTGTCCTACGGGTTTAATCCCCAGCAACCCAAAAGGGCCCCCAAGCCTGAGTGAGAACACAGAAATAACCCCTGAGCATCACCGGATGTGGTCTCCTCAACAAAATAGAAAGCAATATAAGCATATCACTCAGCTATTCAGTGATCACACTATTTAATGCGATCCATTTGCACCCCCCCCCCCTCGTTTTGCTAAAAATATAAAGCAAACTCCTATGACTAACAAGGTTCTGGGAGTGGAAGGGACCTGGGTTCCCTGTAGAGGGCAGAACAGGACCCCAGGTGAGGTGGTGTAGAGCAGGAACTTTGACTCCAGGAAAGGCGGGAGTTTCTGTTTTTGGGAGCAGCCCTGGCTGGGGGGTGTGGGGGAGGGCAGGACAGGTAGGGTGATTAAAGGGAGGAGGGGATTTCTGGGATGTGATTGGAGGGCGGTGCCTTCCCGCCAAAACTTATCTGCCAAGGATCATAAGCCAGCGAGTGTGGGTGAAATGATAGTTGCAAGCACTTGTGGGTTGAGCAGGGACACCTCTGCACCTCCTCTGACTTCCCTTCAACCTCCATAAGGACGCTGAACCGAGGGTATTTGGGAGGAGGGTTAGATCCATGCAGTCCTGGTTTCTGGAGCTTTTAAAAGTGGAGCTTTGAGCTATATTTGCATACATATAAAAGTCCCCCCTTCTTATCCCTTTGCTGTTGCAATGACCAGGGATTGCTCATGCTTGCCCGAGATACATACACACATGTTCACCAGGACTGCATTTTGATTGGAGGTTCCTGGTGGGGGTTCCTGACCCTCAGGAGACAGCTGGAGGGTCACGTTAGTGTCTGTGGTGGTTCTCCCACACATCTAGCTGTGCACAAGAGGCCCCCATTCTTTCTGAGCCCCAGTACTATCCCTGAGTCTTTCTTATGCTAGCTGTGCATAAATAAGGTGGACATGGTCAGTCATTGAGCCACCCTCAAGAACTGCCACCCCAGGGTAGTTTGAAAGATTACCCCTTTCCCCTTGGGTGACACCCTTTCTCCTTGGGTGGACACCCTTTCTTCTTGGGAATAGTTTCATCTTGATGGGACCCCTTAATTGCCACTAGGCAATTGTGTGACAATCCTTTCTGCCTCAGTAGGGGACTGTGCAGAACGAGGAGCCAGAAGGAGAGAGGAGGAAGTCAGCAATGAGTTCTTGAGCTGGCTACATTAGGGTGGGTTGAGGGGTGTCTGCAAATCCCAGACCCAGCAGCACCCGTGAGACCTAGAATTCAGTTGGGCATCTGTTTGCTGAGCCCAGTTTCCCTTCCGGAAAAATTTGCCTCCAGGGTTTATTGCAGAGGGAGTGAACGTGCGGTGTTAGTGTAGGTAACACAATAAACTTACACAGAGTTGCAATAAACCTAGGACTGGTTCTGTGTGTCTTCCCATTCTAGAGAAGGAAATGGGTTTCTTGGGAGGGTGAATAGGCGGCTCAGGCACCGGAAGTCAAAAACTGCCAAATGCAGGACTTACTCAGGCAAAGTCCTCCAACCTAGCTCACCCATCATACGGCCTAAAAAGAAAAAAATTAAAAATTAAAAAATTAAAAATTAAAGTGGGGCCAGAGAGAAAGAGAGAGCACAATGACGAGGACACTTACCTTGCAAGTGGTTGGGTTCAGTCTCTAACACCCCATATGATGCCCTTATCACACCTCTAGGTGTGATCTATGAGCAGAGAGCCAGGACTAAGTTCTTAGTATTGTTGGGTCTGACCTTTCAAAAATCAAAAAACCAAAAACATTACTCAAAGCAGAAACAAGTACAGAGATTAAGGCACTTGTCTTCCATACTGGTGAGGCTACAACCTGGATTTAAATCCTGGCACTGTATAGGATTCCCTGAGCACTGCCAGTCACAGCCCCTGAGCACAGAATTAGGAGCACCCCTTAAGCATGACAGGGTGTGACCTCCAAACCCAGTAACCCCCACAAAGATTCCATTACATGTATTAGTATATGCCACCTTTCCTTCTTCTCCTCCTTCTCCTCCTCTTCTTCTTCTTCCTCCTCCTCCTCTTCTTCCACTTCCTCTTCTTCCTTCTCTTTTTCCTTCATAATGATGCTCAGAGAGGTGTATCTCAGGGAGAAAGCTGAGTTCTGAGCCCCATCATTCTCTATTCATGTTGAGGGACAAGGAGGTTGCTTTGATGTTTGAGGTATTATAAATGCCACTGCTATGAAGGTGCAGACATCTTTTTTTTTTTTTTTTTGGTTTTTGGTTTTTGGGCCACACCCGGCGGTGCTCAGGGGTTACTCCTGGCTGTCTGCTTAGAAATAGCTCCTGGCAGGCATGGGGGACCATATGGGACACCGGGATTCGAACCAACCATCTTTGGTCTTGGAACGGCTGCTTGCAAAGCAAACACCACTGTGCTATCTCTCCGGGTCCCAGGTGCAGGCATCTTGAGGCAGTGATTTGGTTTCCTTAACATCAGTACCAGAAGTGGAATTGCCACATTATGTATTATGTTTCTTCGTGGTTTTTAGGCGCACCCTTTTTGTTTTCTGAGGTATCTGCATGCATTTAACCAACATGACATAAGACTTCCCCTTTCTCCACATTTTCATTAAACCTTATTACTTCGTTTCCTTCCTTGTTGTTAGTGTTGTTGTTGCTAATGCTCACACATTGTTAGCTGTGATGGTCGCCAGGACTCACACATCTGGTTGCAGTGCTCACGCAATCAGTTGGCTGCTAATGTACATCTTTATAGTTGCTTTGCTCATGGCGGCATGGGGATGCCAATACGGCCCCTGAATATACAATGTATACATTTGAACATACCTTTTGTGATGTTCAAACACACCTGGTTGCAGTGTCACCAGTATCTCTCAGAGCAAACAGAGCAAACAGAGTTGTCAGGATCATGCTTGGTGCATGTGGAACACTAGGGATTTGAATTTAGAACCAAATGGCAGACTTCAAAGCCACTGAGCTATTCCTCAGGCCCTAACACTTACCAGTCTTTCAAGAAGAAGGTAGTATCTCATTGTAGTTTTGATTTTCATTTCTCAGTTGATTGCGTGTGTGTGTGTGTGTGTATGTGTGTGTTGGGCTATTTACATGTCTTCTTTGCAAAAACATCTATTCCAATGACCCTGTCATATTTTTTTTTTTGGGTCACACCCGGTGACGCTCAGGGGTTACTCCTGGCTATTTGCTCAGAAGTCGCTCCTGGCAGGCACGGGGGACCATATGGGGAACCGGAGGATCGAACCGCAGTCCGTCCTAGGTTAGCGCAGGCAAGGCAGGCACCTTACCTGCAGCGCCACCGCCCGACCCCGACCCTGTCATATTTTAATTGGGTTATTTTTATCTTAAATGTGTGTGTGTCTGTCTGTCTGTCTGTCTGTTTGAGCCACATCTGGCAGTGCTCAGGGCTTACTCCTGGCTCTGCTCTCAAAAATCATTCCTGGGGGCAAGAACTGTGGTGAAGAGGTATGGCACCTGCCTTGCTTGCACTAGCCTAGGACAGACCGCAGTTTGATCCCCTGGTGTCCCATATGGTCCCCTAAGCCAGGAGTGATTTTTGAGCACATAGCCAGGAGTAACCCCTGAGCGTCACCAAGTGTGACTAAAAAAGCAACAACAACAACAAAATCACTCCTGACAGAGCTCAAGAAACCATATGGGATGTCAGGAAATGAATCACAATTAGCTATCTGCAAGGCAAACACCTTACCCACTGGACTATTTTTTGGCCCTTGCCTCACCTTTTTAAAGTTCCTGGTTGTCGATGACATTTTAGGTTGCTCTCCAATTAGTACCATTACAAACAGTGGAGCTCTGGATATGATTTTGTTCTGTACCCTGGAGAAATTTCCAAGGGTGAGCACCCTGGAGGACTCTCTACTCCTCACCTGCATAATGGCAGGTGCCCTTCCAGCAGTGAGCCCAAGTTTCTGTTGTTCTATGCCCTCACCCACAGCTTGTATCACCAGAGCTCACAAGTCAGTCTACCTTCTGACTCTGTCTTCAACAGCCTTTGTGCTTAAAACAAACAAATGCAACAATGCAAACAGAACTGCACTGGAAGTGGGGGTACAGAAAAGCATCTAGGCTGTGTTCTTGCCGCTAAGTCCTCAGCAAAGTCTGGCTGGAGGATGCTACAGCAAGCTGTCCCATTATTAATTCAGAACATCCTGCTACAAAACACCCAGCGAGAGACTTGCGGCACATTAGGCATTTGGAAAGGCTCACTGGCCATTTATTCTACCAATCACTTCAAAAGGCATCTGCTTTTTGTCTTGACCTTTATTCAAGGAAATAAATAAATTGGGAGCCTAGAGTCTTAGGTAAGTCTGCCTGGGGGTTGTCTGAGTTAAAGCCAATTGTCCCCAATAAATGATTCGTCCTGCAAGTAAGTCCCCAACTCCTTAGACTCTTCAAAATATTCAAGTTGGGGGAAGGGGAGCAGAGAGATAGCACAGCAGATAAGGTACTTGCTTGCCTTTGCACATGGCCAAACTGAGTTTGATCCTTGACATTCTCATATAATCCCCTGAGCACTGCCAGAAGTGAGTCCTATTAAGACAAGTCCTGAGTGCAGAGCCCAGAGTAATCCCTGAGCACCACCTGGTGTGGCTTCAAAGCAAGCAAATAAACAAACAAAATGTTTAGTTAGGAGCTGAAGAGATAGTACAGCGGGTAGGGAGTTTGTCTTGCGTGTGCCCAACCTGGGTTCGATCCCACGTACCGCATATGTTTCTGGAGCCCCACTCAAATTGATCCTTGAACACAGAGCCAGGAATAATCCCTGAGTACTACTGAGAGTGATCCCCAAACCAAAAAGGGTTGAGAAGATACATTGCACATGCCCCTTTTCCTCCAATCTGAATGCCCAGCCTTATTCAAGTCTTTCTAGAGTCTTGGGATAGTATGGTCCTGACTGAGCACATAGCCTGTGGCCTTGGAGAGGTGAGAATAGAAGTTAGTACTGTGCTCCCTTTGGAGAGGGGCTGGACACTGGCCAGTTGCTCTCCTGAAGGAGAGGTCCTGGGGTTCACTTTGCTCCCTGCAGGGGCAGTATTCAAGGGGAGGCATCCTCCTCCGGTTCTCCTCAAGATGGGAATACTTCCCAGGCCACCAGACAGTGAGCCCAGCCAGCGCTGTCACGACTGCAATTCCTGGATGTGCTTCACGGGCCCTGGCCAAGCTCTTGTGACAACACCTCCAGGACTGACAAAGGGATCCTTTGTGGGTGGCAGTTCCTGCTCACAGTCTGTGGAGGATGGATGGCTTCCAGGCCTCCAGCACTTTCTTCTGGAGTCGGCACCCCCACCCCATTCTCCCACCATCCTGTTCTGGACAGTCTGGGATTGGAGCGAGATAATGGGGCGTTTGATCAACCTGCAGAGGCAGGGCAGGGCAGGGCAGGGCAGGGCAGGCAGCCTCCCAACACCCCGGCTTCCGGGGAGCACAATGGGCCATGTGTGGGAGCCACGGCCCAGGGCATCTGCATCCAGTGGCCCTTGCAACATTGTTCAGCCGCCCCCGGCCACCCCCCGTATGACCTCCCCACAGTGGGCTCTTGCTACAAAGACCAACCTTAGAGAGACGCCACAAAAGCTTTCCAAGCCAGCGGCCTCGAAAGAGGATCCGTGGGATCACGCCTACCCTACCGCCTACCCTGGCATTCCCGGACTGCCCAGCGGCCACTGTCCAGGAAGACGGTGCTACCACCCCGCCCTGGCCACAGGAGAGTGTCCTCCTCAGATGCCCCTTCACTGTCCTCTGGGACTGAGAGTGTGTGTATTTGTGTGTGCGTGTGACCACTTGCATGCTTGCTTGGCAAGTGATTCTCCTGTCTGAGTGTCTTTAATGATGCATGGGATATGTGTATGTCTAAGTGTGGGGTATGAATATGGGCATGTGTTTTTTTTGGGGGGGGGATGTTGGGTCCCACCCAGCAGGGCTCAACTTCTACGCTCAGAAATGCTCCTGGCAGGCTAGGGGGAACATATGGGATGCCAGATTTCGAACCACCGTCCTTCTGCATGCAAGGCAAATGCCTTTCCTTCCTGCTATCTCTCCGGCCCCTGGGCATGTGTTATTAAGTGTACACGAGTGCCGTATGTGTACAAGATGTGTGATATATGTGCTTAATACGTGTGTGCAGTGTGAAAGTGTGAGAATGTGGTCTATATGTGAATGCTGTGTGTATGTGAGTGTATAACTCAAAAGTCTATGGCAGCATCCTCCGGAGCAATGACAAAAGCCTCTTCTGTCTTCCTCTCTGCATAATAATGCACCTTACAAGTGGATTCAGTGTGGGGAACCCATTAGGGCTCCCTGGGCTTCTACTTTCTTCTTTCTCCATTTCCACTTCAGCCTGTCCCCAGTGAAGGTTGGTGGCCCCCGAGTTCCCCTCCCCAGCCACATGAGCTCCCCCCAGTCCTTTGGCCATTGCGGGAGGTGCGATTGTGGGGTGGGTTGAAGGGTCCACTAGAAACACATGATTGGACCAAGTAAGAAATCTTCCACCAAAGTGGAGACTGAAATGGTCTGAAGAGAATGAAGAACTGCCTAACTGATGCCGGAATGTTGTGGTGCTGAAGCCTGAGGCTTTTTCTAGGAAGAGCAAAGGAGCACTGGGGAGGCCTGGGCTCAGAGATGAATGAGATCAGCAGGTGTGACAGCTGGGGGGGTTCTACTTGGGCCTCCTAAGCCATATCCCCCTGCCCTCATGTCACTGGTCACCCACCAGAAACCCACAGCCAAGGCCACTGTGTCCCCACCTCCAACTCACTTCCCAGCACACTTTAGTTCCTGGACTTAATCCTTCCAGCTGGTTCCTGGAACTGGGAAAGAGAAGAGGAAAGAGGAAGAGAGGGAGAGAGGAAGAAAAAGAGTAAGAGAGAAAGGGGAGAGAGAAATAGAGAGGGAGAGAGAAAAAGAGGGGGAGAGAGGGGGGAAGAGAGTGAGAGAAGGGGAAGGGAGGGAGGGAAGGGGGAGGGAGAGAGTGAGTGAGCAGGCCTGGAGAGGCTATTCCAGCACTGAAGGTCAGGGCGAACAGCTGGGCTCCATGAAGCACCAGGACTGGACCGGCTGATCCAGCTCTGTGTGGATCCAGTCCCAGCGCTGCTCACTCTGCACCATCTCCCCTAATTCCTGCTCCCCAATCCCTTCCCCAAGCCTCCTGTTCCTGGAGGCTCTGATAGACTGGTCCAGTCCCATCTTGCCTGTGCTGAGAGCAGGAATCAACCTCTGTGGCTGTGTCATGCACTGCTGAGATGGGGATCTCTGGAGGCAGAAGGGAGGGAAACTTGGAGGGAGGGCAGATAAAATCAGTAGCTGTGTCTCAGGAAGGTGCTGCAACACAGTGTCCTCCAGGTAAAGGAAGTTTCATGACTTCCATGGAGGTTGAAAGGCAGGACTTATACCACCTGCTTGAGGCCACAGTCCAGTTTCTGGTGTTTGGTGTTAACAGTATCCTAGCTGAACTCAGGACTGCTGAGCCACACCACTGACACAGCCTATATCCTTTTGGGGCCATATCCAGTGGTGCTTCTGGCTTGGTGCCCAGACCAGGCAGAGCCCAGGATCAAACCTGGGTTCATGTATGCAAAGTATGTGCTCCTGCCCATTGAGTCATCATCCGGATCCCTAAAACACACCCTATTTAATTCATTTTATTTTTTTTAATTTAATTCACGGTGAGATAGTTAAAAAGTTATTGATAGTTGAGTTTCAGTCATACAATGTTCCAATGCATGTTTCTTCACCACTGAACAGCAATTTCCTGCTAGCAATTTCAATTTCCCCAATTTCCCCTCCTATCCCCCTATCTTTCAGCCTGCCCCATGACACTGTTTCCCTCCACACACACATACACTCTTTGCGCGCTCTCTCTCTTTCTCTCTCTCTCTTTTTCTTACTACCCCTCTTGTTTTCTTTACTCCCTCTTTTTTCCTTTCAGGCACTGACAACACACTTTTATTTATTTATTTTTATTTAAAAAAAATTATCGCATACTTGACATAGTTGATCATAATACATTTGCTTCCCGATAAGTGAAAGCAAAGGGTTTTTTTTTGTTTGTTTGTTTTTTTGGTTTTGGGGCCACACCTGGTGACGCTCAGGAGTTATTCCTGGCTATGCGCTCACCTGACGTGGGGGACCATATGGAATGCCGGGGATTTAACTAAAGTCTATCCTGGATCAGCCACATGCAAGAGGCAAATGCTCTACCACTGAGCTATAGCTCCGGCCCCAAGTTATGGGAAAAAAATAAAAGAAAAAGAAAATGGAAGTAAAGAAAGAGAAAGAAAAAAGAAAAAGTAAAGTAGCAAGCACATATGTGAAAATTATTCTATCTCCAATTAAGTCATTAATACAATAGCAGAAGGTTTAGTAAGCTCTTATTGTTAGCTGTCCATTCTGTTAAATCAGGGTGTTCCTTTAGGGATGACAGTATCAAATAAATAAAGTCGCCCAGAGATTCAAAACACTATTACTGACACTATGACTTTTAGGGGCATGTACAGAGCTGGCAGGCCTTATAGGAGAAGGGAGATACAGTGGCAGGGTGCCCACACTTGCTTCAAAAGGCCTTGGTGATTTGGACCAGAGAGATAGCATAAAGGTAAGGTGTTTACCTTTCACACAGAAGGACAGTGGTTCGAATCCCGGCATCCCATATGGTCCCCTGTGCCTGCCAGGGGCGATTTCTGAGCCTAGAGCCAGGAGTAACCCCTGAGCACAGCTGGGTGTGACCCCAAAACAAAACAAAACAAAACAAAAAAGCCTTGGTGACATCAGCCCCAAAATATGTGTACCTGAAGTGTGTGTGGTCGATCAGCATCTCTGCAGGGAATCATAGACAGTCAGTGTTGAGTCAGGGCCATTGGAGAAATGGTATTCTGTTTATAGAGGAAGCAAATGTAGCTTTGGTAAGGTGGAGGCTTTACCCACTGGTCCTTCTGAGATGGCCAGCTTTATGCTATGTGGAACTGTGTAGCCATAATCTTTCACAGCTTGGTTTACATCTTTAGAGAAAAGAGTGAGTCTATGGAGCTGAACCTTCAAACATGTTGGCGACTGCATTTGTGGATGTAACAGCTTCCAAGCTTCATGGAAGAAGTAAGATGGGGGTAGGTGCCTGTATTCGCTCTATAAAGCCTAGAAAAACACACATTCATAATCTCTAGATCTGGGATTGGTGACTGGTGAGACACTTCATGATCACAAACAGTCCAACTCACTGAATAGAAGAGTAGTTAAGAGCTTGGAGATCTCAATGCAATTCTTTCTGCCTCTTCTGCTCCACCCCTTCTCCACAATCCG
>PVKC010038500.1:0-12744 GCA_004027635.1 Crocidura indochinensis
GCAGTCTGGTTCAGAAACTCCCTGCCTTCTCCTGCTGAACCCGCAAACCATGTGAGTGCTTGAACCGGCTGCTGGGCCACTCAGCCAGGTTCATAATCTACCTGCCCTCTCCCGCTGAACCCGTAAATTGTGCAGACAAGTGCCCCAGCTGCTGAACCACAAAGCCAGGTTTGGAAACTCCCTGCGTCCTTTTGCTGAACCCACGAAGCCAGTTGCTGGGCCACCCAGCCAGGTCTGAAAACACCCCACCCCTTCCAGCCAAGCCCGCTAAACATGGGATAACTTATACCATATAGGTCTAGTCAGCTCAGACCAAACACCCAATTTCCTCAGATAATCCACAGTCCATCTAACAGGATAGCAAAACACTGAAGCAGCCTGAAATATCCCTATCATACCCTAGACAAGTCACCTGGCTAGGAAAAATAAACTCTAAATTAGACATACCTTCAAGCACATCTAATACAATCAGTTCAGCAGACTACTTTATTAAACAACCTGAAAACTCGATATTCAAAACCACCAATTGTAAAGAAATATGTGTAAACTAAGGAAGACACCAGCATCTGGGGAAATGGAGTGAAATCCTATCAAGTTTCCAAGGCCACCAAACTGCATAAACCCAATAGATAAGACTCTAAAAGAGACAATAAATGTGCTAGCAATGGAAATCAAGGAATCACTAACCTGTGAAATTAAGAAATATATAAATGAACAATTCAACCAACTCAAATAAAAACTTTTACAGAAGATCAAATAATCCATACAATTGGAACTAAGTTAAATAAAAATATATTAACAAGCCACAATAGCAGAATTACCCACTTAAAAGAAAGCATAGAGGATTTTTGAAGAAAATTACAAAACAACAATCACAAAGAAGTCAATAACAAAGCAAGAGGAAAACATTGGAAGAAAAATTTAGGCACCTGATGAACAAAGATAAAAGAAATAGACTACAAATTGTAGGAATTCCAGAAGGAGAGGGAAAGGGAAAAATAGAACAACAAGTAGTGAGAAAATTAATAGCAGAGATTTTCCCACTGTCTGGAAAGAGACACCTATACATATCCAGGAGACAAAAAGAGTTCCTAATAAGGGGGCTGGGTGGTGGCTCTGGAGGTAAGGTGCCTGCTTGCCTGTGCTAACCTAGGACAGACCGTGGTTCGATCCCCCGGTTCCCCATATGGTCCCCCGTGCCTGCCAGGAGTGACTTCTGAGCGAATAGCCAGGAGTAACCCCTGAGCATCACTGGTTGTGGCCCAAAAACAAACAAACAAACAAACAAACAAAAAACAAAAAAAAGAGTTCCTAATAAAATAGATCCTAACAGACCAACAAGTCAAATAGCAATCCAATTGACAAAATAAATAAATAAATAAATAATAAATTCTTTAAAGCAATAAGAGAGAGAAAAAAATCTTAAGTACAAAGAAAATACATAAGAATCAAACCATACCTCCCATTTAAAATATTTCAAGCAAGAGGATGGTGGAGTGACATATTTAAACTACTGAATGAAAGAAACTTCCAACCTTGTGTTCACTACCTAGCAAAACTGTCATTCATATGGGAGGGATAACTAAAAACATTCTTAGAGAAAAAAGGAGCTCACATTCTTTTTGCTGACCAAACCAACCCTAAATAAACTACTCAAAGATGTATTACACAATCCAAACCCACTATTGTAATAACAATCACTCTACTCATTACAATAGCACAACAACCCTCTCTGTCAATACACTCCTTTCATGTCAATGGGCTAAACTCCCCCATTAAAAGAGACAGAGTAGAGGGTTGGATCAGAAAACAAAACCAGATATATACTCTCTGCAAGGAGCACAGCTAAAAAATAGGATAGACACAGGCTTAGGATAAAATAATGGAAATCAATTATTCAAGCCAATGGAAAACAAAAAAAGCTGGACCATACTTATATACAGACCAATACATATATCAGACATACTTATATGAGACCAATTTGCATTCAATCTCAAAAATGTACTCAGAGATCAAGAGGGTCACTACTTACTGATCAGGAAAACATTCAACCATGAAGTACTAACTCTGAACAATATTTACACGCTGATGGTAGAGCCTGCAAAATATATATGATATTTGATCACAAATCAGGAGAAACATATGGAAAGAACTGTGATAGTAGTAGAAGACTTCAATACTCCACTATTGCCTCTAGACAGATCCACCTGGCAGAAAACTAGCAAAGACGTAAGAGCCCTAAATGAGCAATTAGAGGAAATAAGACTAATGGATCTATACAGAGTTCTCTCTCCCAAGAAAGCAGAACACACATTCTTCTCAAGTTGCACACAGTACCTGATAGCTAACCTTTTTGAGCCCAAGTGTCCAAACTGCTGCACAATGCCCGGTCCTCCCAATGGCCAGACCGGCCCTATTCTAGGTGAGCTGCAAAGCAGACACTGGCACTCTTGCCTCCTGTCATGCCACATATCTTAATTGCAGACCCCTTCCCAAGTCCAACTGGAAGGCCTTTGCGTGCAACCGCTGACACACCTGCCATAGGATCACCATAGAGGCCTTAAGATATATATCTAAGTCACAAATATAATAATTATTAGACATACTTCATCAGTTCATTATGCAACAGAGATAAAGATTGACTGTAAAAAGAAACTGTGGAGAATATCCAACACCTGGAGATTAAACAGCATGCTACTCAACAACAGCTGGATCAAAGAAGAAATCTAAGAAAAAATAAAAAAGATTCCTTGAGGTGAATGATAATGAAGAGACAAATTGTCAAAATCTGTGGGACACAGCAAAAGCAATAATTAGGGGGAAGCTCATAACAATACAGGTCAACATCAAGAAAGAGGAAAATGACAAAATCAACAGTTTACAAGGATACCTTAAGGAGCTGGACAAACAGCAGCAAAGAGACCCAAATACAACCAGAAGGAAAGAAATAATAAAAACCAGAGCAGAAATAAACAACATAGAAACAAAGAAAATTAAAAATCAATAATACCATGGTTGGTTTTAGAAAGAATAAACAAGATAGAGAAACTGCTGGCAAAGCTCATCAAAAAAGGTGGAAACATCCTAATAAATAGGACCACAAAAAGGGGAAAGATTACAATAGATTCCCAAGAAATCTAAGACATTATGAGGGAGTATTATGAGCAATATTACTCAGGCTAGAGAACCCTGAAGAAACCTCAGATTTCTGGGAAAATACCGTCTTTCAAGACTTGATAAGTAGGATGTAGAATGCCTAAACAGTCCAATCACATCTAAGAAAATTGAAACAGTAATTAAGAAACTCCCCAAGAACAAAAGTCCAGGTCCAGATGGTTTTACAGGTGAATTCTATCAAACATTCTAAGAAGAATTACATTCTAAGAAGAATTACAGCCACTGATTCTTCCAAAACATTGAAAAGACAGAAATTCTTCCTAACTACTTTTATAAGGCAAATACCACACTCATTCCCAAAGATGACAATGACACAAACAAGAAAGAAAACTGGTGCAAGTTTGTGCCAGAGCACCAGGAACCAAACTCCCCCCTTGGGAAATTTAATTCTTAATTTTGAGGCTGGAAAAGATGTCTGCTAAATTCCAGTGCTGCTTCCCCCCCCCACACACACAACTCTGCCTGATATTGTGCTTCTACTCTTTTTGGATGAATGCTGATAACCTGGAATGAGTTTATATATCTTGCTGCATATACTTACATTTCCCGATGATAAGTGTTGACGAACACTTTTCTTATAACGTTGGTTATCTATGTGGCTGAGAAACTGACTGTTCAGTTATTCTCCCTATTTTTGATGGGGTTGTTTGTTGTACAGTTTTCACATTTGATGAATGTTTTCTATATTTTTAATATTAGCTCTTTGTTAAAAACATGGTGAACAATTATTTTCTCCTGGTTTGTAGTGTGTCTTTTTTATTCTAGTTATCCATTCTTTTGTAGTAGTACCATGTGTTATTTTTAATTCTGTTGTTTTATTAAGCCAATAATATTCAGATGTTGAAGGTGTCTTTAGATTTTATATCTTATATAGTTTTGACTTGAGTTTTTCATTGTAATTTGAATTGTACACCATTTGTTGTCTTGAGCCCATCAAGAGTGATCCCTGATTGCAGAGCCATGAGTAAGCTGCTGATTGTGTTCCCTCAGAAAAGAAAAAGTACATATATACATACATACGTTTACATATATAATATATATGGCAACCTAGTGAGTGACTGTGTCTGGAATTTGAGAGTGGGTTGTAGTTCGAAGAGGAAATGCTTTGTGCTGAGCCAATTAGCAAGTCTTACATTATGTTCATAGTCTTAAAGTGGCATGACAAAGGTATATGTCTGGAGTTAATACAGTTATCCTGGATAGGGTAGGTAGACTAGTTAAGGAACCTTCTATCTCTATAAAACATGTTCATTTGTACTCAAGAATTCATTGAATAATCCATAATAATTATTCACTTAATAATAACTGGAATCCAGGTTTCATGCGTTGATTTCATGTGGGCACTAGGGAGGACAGTTCTGAGCAAAAGCAATGCACTTTCTTTGCAGTTAATAATTAGAATTGTGTAGGAAAATTTCTTAAGTATAACTTCAAATTAAATCACAAAAAATATGATTTAGTATCTTGCAGTAATGACAAAATAAAGGAACAAGATGCTATTCAACATATAATAGAGGAATTTGTTTTTGTGGCATGGGTTAGAAAAGGCTTTCTTGAAAGAGTAACTGAAGAGAGAGAAGAAAGAGTTTTTCTGGTGAAGGAAAGAGATTGTGCAAGGGGCCTAAGGTGGAAGGAAGATGATGCCTAGGAGGAAAATGAAAGTAAGCCCGGTGTGCCAAGAAAAGTAACAGAAGAATTGGGACTTGGAGAAGCCTCAGTGAATGGATAGGAGCTTTAGTCCTGGGGAAGACATAGACAATGAGTCATTGAAACTTGTGCCAAGCTAAGATCACAAGGACTAAGGCTGTAGAATAGCAAGTATGAGTTTTCTCACCCTTAACAAAGTCACCAGTGGCAAATATCCTGGTTGGGGACTGTGTGAATTGAGTTTCAGTCCTACTTCCACCTCCCATTCAATTAGAAATCCCAAAGAACACAATTTGGATACACATTGTTTGTTGGATTAAAATTGCTACAGCACAGGGATAGACCTGGGATCTTCAAACTTAGCTGTAAAGGGCCTGCAGAGACCTTAGAATCAGCACTAATAGTTGTTCAACTAAACACTCAGTCAAGTCTGGAAAATGGAGCTATCAAATTAAGTCTCCAATATATTTTAATGTTTAACTATATTAAGAAGCATAAATATAGCAGCAGAGGCAAGTTCCAAATGCCAATCCATAAATTAGCTATATCAGAAATAGCTAGAAAAGTTTAAATCTACATTATATTAAAAGATAACTTAATTAAAAGATAAGTCTACATAAATTGGTGCATCAGAATTGCAAAGAATAAGTATTTGACAATTTACCTACACTTATTTGAAGCAAAATTGTCAGAGGGAGACATGCGTTGGGGATAGGGACAAAAGAACAGATTTGAGGTAAATCTAAGAGAGCAATAGAGGGTTGTGGTCACTTTAGGATACAATAAATGTGTACATAACCAGAGATCCTTAAATGTAGCCCATGAGCCACATGATACATGTAGATGATATTTATCTGGCCCACTGGGTGTTTTTGCCACTACTGAATATCCTGCTTAGCAGTGAACTCATCCCAAACCAGCAGTGTATATTGTGGAGTGTGTGCTGCACTCTTTGAGTTTTATTCTCTCTGTCTCTCAACTCCTCCTCCCAGAATTAGGTAGGGCTCCTCAAACTATAGCCTGAGGGCCACTATTGTTCATAGTTTTTTTAAAACCTTAGTCCAACCATCCAACAATTTGAGGGACAGTAAATTCAAAAGTTTGAAGACCCCTAACACTTTGCAACCATTTTATATTAACTATAATAAACAATTAAATAACTTTTTCAAACATTGTATCATGACCTTTAATCTGATTAAGTTCATGATAGATCTGAAATCCTGCATTTCTCATAAGCTACTTCTGACAAAGAATCACATCGGAATATGCCACAGGTGACACAAATGAAAAAAATGGATGGTCTCTTCTTTGCAGACTGCCAAAGGTTTTGCCTGAAGTTAACCTGTACATAAAGGCTTCCAGGGGTCTCAAACTCGAGGCCCTCGAGCTGTTTCCGGCCCTCCGTACAACATTTTGTGGCCCTGCCCTAGACGAATCCTTTTTTGCTTGGTTTGGTTTTGTTTTAGTTTGAGTCACACCCATCAATGTTCAAGGCTTACTACTGACTTTGCACTCATGGATCACCCCAACTTTGCCTCCTGCGGCCCCCAGGTAAATTGAGTTTGAGACCCCTGAATCCTCTCCTGCCACACAAATAGCACTTATCACAAAATCACTTCATCATTAGCATCTCGACTAGCTGCTTACCAAATGTTGGAAGCACAATATATGGAATCTTATTTTAATAAATACATAATATCCTTAGGGTCCAAGCAATGGAGCCAGCTGAAGATAAAACATTGCTAACATGTGGGCCTTCTGTCTATTCCAGTCATAAATTCCCATGGATGGGGCCCAATGAGAAGTTGCATGTTACCAAAATCCTGCTCTGTAGGGGGTGGGGTCAAAGCAGGCCTCTGGAATATTAATAATTCTAACAGCAACCACAGCTATGATATTTACAGACCCAAGAAGCACAGCCCAAGCTTGCACATATCCACATGCACTCTAAGGACTTGCTCTGTTCCGAATGGAGCATGTATATTGCCCACAATTGCCAAAAGCCATATGGTTCATTAGCTTTTACTATACAGAGAAAATCACCAGGCTGCCTTGGTTAAAAAAATGTCATGATAAAATACATTTGACAGAAATGGTAAAAAGCGAAAAGGCATAGTGGGAGCTGGAAATCTCTGTGGTCTGTTGCTTAAGCATTCAGAGAAGAAAAAATATCTCTGCTGTTCCATAGGGACACCCAGGCTGGTTGGATTCTGACAAGGACATATTACTTCAGAAACTTTTTTCAGGGCTTTAGTTTCTTCCCCTGACTCTCCTTGCATAGTGATGAATAGCTTTTGCTCAAATATCTTTGATATATTTCATGTGTTTTGAGAGTGACATATTAGGAAGGAGGAGAAAAAGGGAAGAAAGTGGGGGAAGAGAACAAGAGTAAGAGAAAGATTTGTAGAGACATATAAAGACAGGTCAGAGAGGAGCAAAAAGCAAACACAACTATCAGAGGGTAGAAAAATTGCAAAGAACAGAGAACAGTAACACAAGGCAGGGGAAGTAAGATAAGGATGCCAGTGCTGGGTTCTCCCTTCTTTTGGGTTTAATATACTCCAAAGTATATCCAACCAAAGTGTCCTTTCTACACAATAACATTTAACATGCTTATTTTTCTTAGAACCTTAGAACTAAAATTGTCTGGTCTCATCCATCAGTTCTGATAGCTCATTGCTGACTCTCATCATGAAATATCAACATTATACATTTTTCTTCCATCTGGACTATTTGGCTCAGGGGTATTATAGTTTTTGTGTCAAAACTTTCTCATTCTACTAGAACCCAAATTTCTCTGAGGCCCTCCAACACACACACACACACACACACACTTAAATATCTTTATTCAATAAGTCCTCCTAATTCAAAATCTTCTGCTTTCTTCTGGCACCCACTCCCTTGTAAGATTATAGCCAGTGACTCCACATCTCTCCTCTTCCTGAGGAATGGAGGTAGCCATCCCACAGGAATGTTACCCCTAGCTAACGTTTCTCAGATTTGTTCTTGGGCCATGTCCTTCTTAATCAAAGGATGAAGAAAAGAACGTTTCTATCTATACAGATTTCTTGAAACCTATTCCTCCAACCCTATTCGGAAGAAGGGAAGAGCTGCTTTTGATAGTTTCATTTTACCTTCTTGGCCTTAGAAGAATTTTGACACACAGGGAAGTTAAAGAATCTCAGCTAGACCAACCCTTCAGACTTGCCAAATCCTGTCTCCCTTAAGATCCTATTAAAGGGGCCTTCCTCTCCCTCTTCTTCATCACCCCCTCCTCTGCTTCCTCTCCCCCCTCTTCCTCCTTTCCCTCTTTTCCAAGCAGCATGTTCATTCCAGAGCCTGGCCACATGTCTCTCACAAATTTCTGGAGTCTTCCAGCCCTGTGTGTGTTCATCTGAAAACAGAAGGTGCCTTTTAGGTTGTAAGTGGGACTAGCAATGAAACATGTAGCGGTGCAACTGGCCCTTGACGATTGCGGAAACTGAAGGTTCAAGTCTAATTAAGCGGGGCCAGCTTCTCCATAACAGGCAGTCACAGGTCGGTTTTGTAAAGAAGCCAGAATTCTGGATTTCTACATATATTTTTTCTGATCATTTAACTTCTTGCTAAGTTGTGTTTGTTTTGTAACAGACCAAACAAAATGCAGGTGTGTGGCAGTTTTAGATTGGGTCCACATTTGTAACTTACATCTGTTAGGCTGTGGGTTCCAGAACTCTTGAAATTAAAACTCCCTAGCTGAGAAGGGTGTTCTGTGAATTGTGATTCCTATTCTGCTTTTTTCCTTTATAGGAAAACCAAAGATGCTTGCAATTTCCCACCCTGAACCTCAAACAGTGGGAACCTGATTCCTGGCAGACTCAGTTTCTCAAAGCTGAACACACAACATCTCCTAGGGAACTTGTTAAAATACTGATTGCCATGTTTTCCTCCCTCAACCCTGTGAAAGTTCTTATGTAGAAGGTCTGAGGCAGGACCTAGAACTTTCACTTTTCAGAGTCACCTCAGGGAGTCTAAGATGGATGGTTCTGGAGACCTTCTGAGAACCATAGCTGAGCAGCCCTGAGGGTGACCTCTTTTTTATGTTTTCTCTCTCCTTCCAACTGGCACCTGGTCCTTAGCTTCCTCATTCCCAAGTCACTTCAGACATCATCAGTGTCAGACCCAGTCAGGAAATAATGATTGCAATGCAATGATTGCTCATTTTGAATGTGTTATATTTCTCTAACTACATAAATAGGTTAATTTAGAGTTCTTCTTTGAACTCTCTGAAGAAAACAATGTCATCCCAATTTTATTCTACATGAAACAATGGAAGCTCAGAGAAGTGAAGCAAGTTTACCAAAGTCACAGGAGTAGGTGAGTGACAGAAACTGAACCCAAATGTTGAAAATGTTTGACCAGAAGTTGAGGACATATGGATATGAAGAATCATGATGCCCAGAATACAGCTCAAATATGGCTATCTTGGGTGAGAAGAGAAAGAAGCTTCCTCTATATCATTTGCCATATCAGTGATACCCTTGGGGTGTTGTAAACTTTGTACTAAGAGCACATACTTTGTAGACAGTCAAGTACAAGCTTAGTGAAGCTGGACCATTAAAAGAAATGGGCATGGGGTCTCCTTCCTGATAGAATTAAGACATCTGTGTTTCCTTCAGTCAGGTTTCCAAGTTTTGAGGTTGTCTTGTTTTAGGCCAGCAGTGCTCAGTGTTCACTCTGGCTTAGAGTTAGGGCTCACACTTGCTGGTGCTTAGATTACTACATAGTGCTGGGAATCAAACTTAGGGCTTCTTCGGGCAAAACTTGTGTTGGACCCACTGAACTATCTTTTTGGCCTTCCATCTGGTCTGCAATTCCTTCCATACAAAAGTATAATACAATAGTTACCCATGATTATCAAATCTCCCAGAAAGAGTTGATAGAAATGAAAACTCTTCATATATACATTTTTTGTGGAGTTAGCAATGGATGCCAATATCATTGATGTGTCAGGTGTACTAACAGGTATGCAGCCTAAGCCTAAAAGCTGAGACTCCTAGGTTTTTAAAATGAGTTTACGGTCATGAAGATCTGATCAAAGGTAGAAAGGTTAAAATTGAACTAGCTGAAAAAAGACCAAGAATGTATGAAGAGGGCTAAAAAACCCAAACAAATAAACAAACAAATAAAAACAAAAACAAAAAATAAAACAAGAAGCATCTCTGTGAGTAAATTCCAGAGGGGTTGTTCAAATTCATCTCATGCTTTGTAATCATCTGAGCAGGACAAAAAAAGGAAATGATCTTTATGACATCTTAGCTTTTATTTTGTACCCACTTCCAACCCCCTGAAAACTTCTCTATATTTCAATTAGCCCAGGCATGAAGAGGACATAGAATTTTCTAAAAAGACAGGACTTTCTGAGGAGATGAAAACAATTCTGAGGAGACAGAGACATTTCTCAGCAAACAAGAGAGCTTTGTGAGGAGATAGAGACATTCTGAGGAGAGAGACATCTCTCTGGGGAGACAGAGACCTTTCTGAGGAGACAGACATTTTTGAGGAGACAGAGACCTTTGTGAGGAGATAAACATTTCTGAGAGTCAAAGACGTTTCTGAAGAGAATCTACCTGTGGTTTTCTAACTTCTGAATTTGAGAATTGTTAAAAGCAAAATCCTACCATCACAATGGTTTTTACATTAAGGACAACTGCTGCTAGGTACTTTGTCCTCATTATTTATTTTAAAAGGTGGGGGGGGGGGTGTTCAAATTCATCATGTGTTTCCTCTGACCTGATGGGAACTTTAAAAAGGCTCAACACTCCCCTCTAGTGTCCGAAAGGGGCAGGCATAGGATTAGTGTATTTCGGATTAAGCTAATGGAAAGTATGGAAAAAGTAAGAGGAAAAGTGGTCTTGTATCTGTGAAAGTTTCATGAATTAATAAATATTCAAACTCTCTAAGAAAAATAAAAATATTACCCTGATGAAAAGATCTGAGGCGGAGCTTCCCATAGAACATATGTGGATATCCCTTGAGTTACTCCCCTCACATACTTCCTCTCAGGTCCCTTGGTAAAAAGACCTAAGAGCACCATGCTGTCCAGCCCCATGAGACACTCAGAGGGTTTAGGCAAGGCTCAAATACTCAAGACTCTGTAAATTTAGAGTGCAATAAAATCCCATGTGCCAACTCTATTAGACTGACCACTGAACCTTTTCTGTTTCTATTTTCTCAAAACCTTGGTATTTCTCTGTGATAATCATGGCATTCTATGGACAATGTAGAAAAAAAAATCCTACAAAGTCCTTAACTTAATATCCCTGCATAGTAAAAAGAAAGTGTGCTATAAGGGCTTTGATGCTTCCTCTTTGCTTGCAAAGGCCTACCTCTTCAGAAAATCAGTTGAGCTGTCCATAGCCAGGAAGGACAAAAGACCAAGGGGGAAGTTGAAGCCAAGTCTACATACATCCTGTTTCCAAGCACTGAGAGATTACAGTATTGAGACAATCAGAATTTTCAGGCAGCTGCAGAATTTTTCCTTTTCTCTTATGCATCATTCTTTTTCTATCAACATTTAACTCACTCTAGGGCAAACACATTTTCCTATAAATTGTCACATATTTTGATCCCCCATGGTGCATTTCCCTCTTTGACCTGCAATTAGATTCTCTTCTCCTATATTCATTAATGGTACAATAGAACTGCCTATTCACCAGAAATGTCCAAGAGAATATAAGGAGGATCTCATCAGAAGAAGACAAAACGAACTTCAAATTCATTGCTGTGTGGAACCACCCCCTAAGGTGGAACCAGTGACATGAGATCATTCTTACATTATTCTGCTTTAATGGAAAGTTTCATCCTTTCCTTATAAACCATTTATTTCTTATTGTGAGATATAGTGTCCATCTGACAGATTGAGGTAAAAATAGATGGGATGATAAAATCTACCAAATGAATTTTTTTTTATTTTGGTTTTTGTTTTTGGGTCACACCCGGCAGTGCTCAGGGATTACTCCTGGCTCCATGCTCAGAAATTGCTCCTGGCAGGCACGGGGGACCATATGGGGCACCGGGATTCGAACTGATGACCTTTTGCATGAAAGGCAAACGCCTTACCTCCATGCTATCTCCCGGGCCCCTCCAAATGAATTTTTAAAATATTTTAATGTTTTTATTTTTTGATAATTTTTAATATGACCAAAAGTGAATAACAAATCTTTCACAGTAATATTTAAGGTATGTAGTGACAATTAATCAGAGCAAAACCAAGAGCACTAACTAAAAAAGACTGACTTTGACAATCATTACTAGGCAGAACTTATCCTGGAATCAATAAGAAAGACCCCCTTAGGCTTTAGCCTAGAAATTATACAAAAATCAAGATCTCTAATTCCAGATGTGGGACTTTGACAACTGAGACTGAGAAAAACTTCTGAATCATAATAAAGACTCTATCTTAGGCTTTGGCCTAAGATCTGAGCAAAAAAACAAGACCACTGATTACAATAATGATGGAACAGAACTTCTAGAACTGTAAAGAAAGACTCTATCCTAGACTTTGTCCTATGACCTGTACAAATACCAAGATTTCTAGCTACAGAGACCTAATTTTATCATCTACAACTGAGCTGAAAGTTTCCTGGCACCAAAAAAAGACCTTGGGGTGTGGAAATGAGCATGTATGGAGCCGGTAGTTGTTCCCAGGGTAATATGCTTCAAGGGTAAAGAAACTCTAAATCTCTTAGGCCAAGGGAATTTCCTTTCTTATTTCCAAATACTTACCATGCCTATGAAAAAAAAGGAGGCGGGGGCCGGGCGGTGGCGCTGGAGGTAAGGTGCCTGCCTTGCCTTGTGCTAACCTAGGACCAACCACGGTTCGATCCCCCGGTTCCCCATATGGTCCCCCGTGCCTGCCAGGAGCGACTTCTGAGCGAA